>WITN01000869.1:0-35101 GCA_015025155.1 Lactarius quietus | reverse complement strand
CGCTTGGTAAGTCCTGGTTCCGGACCGGGACCTTTCTTGAATAGGAAGGAAAGGATTATCCAATCCTTTCACGCGCGTCGTCTTGGCTAGTTCCACTAGACCAATACTTCGTATTCCTGGGTTTGTGCGCGTTCCCTTGCACACTCCTGAGTTTCCCAGGTAAGTCATGGACCGAGGTATAGGTTCGTGACACCTGCTCCTTGTGATCCTTGTCTCGCTGTTGCGATTAAACAGTGAGACACTCATCACAGTATTGGGATATTGATGTTTAAGTTGTCTCCTGCTGGTTGCGCTGCTTCAAATATTCCTTGGCTGCCACTCCACATGAGTTCAAACCCAGCAACAGTGTTCACAGTTGAAGATAATGGGGTGATACCTCTGAGCAGTTGCTGCTTCTGTGTAGTATCCAGTGTTTTGTTCATCGGTTCTGCTGATGTTTGGTACCAACCTCCACCTGATTCGCCCAACAATGTATCAGACTGGGGCATCACAGATTCTTGATTCGATTTGATAGGTTGGAAATCCCAACTGTCTTTCATTGTCACGTCTCCACTGACGTTGATCCGACTTGGATCCAATGGTCTTCCTTGCTTCAACACTGAGCAAAGCGCACAGCTTTTGAACTCAGGAACGACTTGAACAACTTGTAAAGGGTGAATAACCAAAAAGTCCCCTAATACTGCCTAGTTTGAGGTATGTTTCAAAGTGGCAACACCTAACACTTAAGTTGCAACAAGAGTAGTCACACTGAACAATGACTCTGCTATAAGACTGTCTGATCTTCCTGAGAGAAGTACAGGTGGATATCAAGACAACTAAGCTAGCGAACCATAGCGCAACTTGTACAGTATTTATAGTAATGTCCATCAAGATATGACGCCGACACATATAGTATGAGTAATAATCACAAAGGATGACTCACACATCAATAAGCGAAAGAGTAAGCGTGAGTAAGTGCGCGACTAAGCAACACTAAGCAATCAACAATCAAAGGAGTAAGCATAATGGGAAATGTCATCCACAACAGTCAGCCATAAATGTGTCAATAAGCAAATGGCTCGGCGCTAACACAGGCGCTCCTAGGACTAATCCATCTTGAACACATACCCGAAAGGGGATCAAACCCAGCCCGCTGGATTCCATTCCAACATCAAGCCACGACCCGCTGGAGTGTGTCCCAACATCAAGTCGCTGGTCTTACACCACGCTATCGCTATTGTCGTCGTTGGTCATCTTCAGGACACAACTGTCTTCCACCAAGTTCCACTGGCTTCTTCCAACGTCCCCTGAGTTATTAGTTAGGCCAGATACGTACTGTGGCCTGGGACCTTTCTCCAACCCATGAGTCCCATGACTTATCGATTAGATCAGCTCCATGATCTGGGACTATCACATGACCATGTCACGTGACCCTCATTCGTCCTGTAATGACCTTCCTGCCAGCATCTGAGGTTCTACTGCAAGTTATCAGTTACTCACGAGCTGGCGGACTCTACATGCCTCATCATAGCTAGGTAGCTGTTGTCTTCTGCCAATATGAGTGCTCGTACGGCCTCTTCCTCTTCGATGTCCTTTTGATCACGTGCCTCCCAGGTATGCGCCTCTGGGTAATCATGGCAATTCTTTCAGTGTTCATGTAGGCATTTGCGCTGTTTGCGGCTTTGAGTAGGGTCTGAGCGTAACATTCATGTTGACCATCGCCACTGCGTTCGATGTGAGGAGAGCTTGGACTTAATGTTACATGTGAGCTGCACGGGGGCCTGACATAGGCAATTGTAGAGTGAATGCAGTGACTTATCAGTTTCTATACCTCAAGCACGAAGGCTGAGAGTCGTCTCAACGCATGAAGGCAGAGCTTTGATATGATGTGGATCAAAATGAGACCGAACGGAGCCCTTGGATTCCACTAACTTGTGAGTAGTACAAGAAGTCCAAGTTGTTGACCACATAAGTTGACAGCTCCCTTATAACGCCTATGAGTGGTACGCCTTCATCAGTGATACCGCCACTACTACTACTATTGCTAAGCTGATTGGTAATCGTCCACTAACATCATCAGTCATCGTACACATATCTTGGTAAGTCCGTTCCACAGCTGAGTAAGTATTTGGGAGCGACTCGTCATCCCGCTTACTGTGGCAAACCATTACACCTGCCCCATCTGCAAGTAGATCCAATGTCTCCTGCAAGACATGATCTCTGTGGCACATCTCCTGAGAGGTTCCAGCATTGGCATAGTAAGCCTGAATGACTGGTGTAATGGGCATGTACAGCATTTTGCCCTTGGCTTTGGTTTAGCCCTGGATGAGGGCTGCTGTGGCTGAAAGTGTGGTTCATTACACACATTTCCCTTATTTTCATGGAGCAGTGGAGGTCTGACTGAAAGTCCCCAGTAAAAGCCATGCAGCTTTTGGGGCACAAATCCACAAATAAGGGCTGAAGCCCTGCAAGACCCAAAGCTAGCTTTCCGACTCTGTGAAGGCTGAGGATCTTCTCCTCTGTAGCCTCTGAAAGCACCCTTGCATGGGCATCATATGCTTTCACTGTGCCATTGGACTCTTTTCAAGCAATGTAGTGCTGGAGAGACAATCTCTCTGCCCTAGATAGCTCAGGCTGTGATGGAGCCTGAGTAGGACAAGGAGGAGGGTGTACCCATCCAACAGCTGTTCTTGAAGCTGAATGACAAATTCTGGAAAATTGCCATGACCACTGCCACCACTGGCATCCTCAACATCAGGAAAACCCTCTGAAGCAATGTCCTCAGGCTCTGAAAAGCCATCATCCCCATGCAGCTCATCTTCTGAGCCAGGGTCTGAACCAAAGTCCTCTGAAGCCTCTAAGGGCTCTTCTGGAATATCAAATATGACAACATTGTCCTCATCCAGATTCATATGATACTCTAGCCCAGATTCATCCCCCCAGTCCATAGGCACAGTCTCCTGTACAGGAGATGAAGGATCTACAATGATGGAGTCAGAAAAGAAATTAAATTAAATCAACAACAAATATATCACTCACAGTTATCATCAACAATCATAGCATCATCTCTGCTAATTCTCCCTCCAAAAATTGAGGTGAGTCAATAGGGCATCAGCTAGATCTAAGCAGATCAGTAAGTGATCAAAATTATAAGAAATTAGGTGCTCACCAGCCTCACCACCTGGATAAGATGATCCAGATTGCTCCAGATGAGCTCCCTCAGCCAGTCTATTAAGAAGCTCTGTCAACTGATAGTGACAGTCCTGCACAAAGCCCAAGATATCTTGATTAGCCCCAGAGGCCACCAGCTGATCTAGATGATCTTGGTTCTGTCTGAAATGAACATTTAGTGTCCTCTTGGTAACATACCTCCTAGATTTGCACTTGAAGCATGGGCAAAAGTATATTGGAGCCATTGGTGTTGTAGCTAGATGTGTGGATCAGTGAGTTGTAGAGCAAGGGCTGCACTGATGGCCCAGAGAGATAACAAGTTTTGCATTTGTGGGCTCCAGGCTGTTAAGCTGGTGCCATGTCGCTAATGGGTATGTGTTGACTCTGACTTGTTTTTTTTTTTTTGGTTCACTTCCACCCTTCCTTTCTTCTCTCATCCTCTCACCACGCATTCCCCACCCCCTTAGTTTCTTCCCTTTCTTTGTCTCTTTCCCCCCTGTGTCCTCTTCTCTGTTTTCCCTCTTTCTTGATGTCTAACTCTGCGAATATCCCTGGCAACGATGAACATGAGGACTTACTGGAGGATGACAATGACAACGATGTGGAAGCCTCTCAACTCTCTAGACAACATCCCCCCTGTCCCTCCACCATGGATCCTTCATCTAGCAACTGGTCTCTTGCCTCCCCTCCCTCTATTTCTCAGCCGTCAGGTCTCCCCACCCCAGTCATCATGGGACTCGCTCACAACGAACTTCACCTGAATTCGGAGTTCATGAGATATGTGAACATGGTCAATGTCCTTCTCAATATGTGGGATAAACCTGCTGTTAATTGTAAGTTTCACATCTCTCTTTTTTTCCAAAGCTCACTCTCTTTTAGCCTCACCTGTCCTTAGTGTTGCTAGTTCGTCCGTGCACCCTTCTGATTCGGCATCTCAAACTTCTTCTTGTGGTGTCAAGCCATCTCTTCCCCTCTCCTCACCTCGTCCCTCTGTCCGCCCATCTTACTATCCACTAACCATCCTTTGGCTCTTCAAGGATTGCAGGACCTACCCCTCTGTGCATCTTTCTGCTAGCAACACATCCCAACCCCCCATGCAGCACATTATCCAGCACGAGGATGGGTGGCTCATCACTCTTGAGGAGTGGAAGAGCATCCAACAGTCTGTGGTTCTCATTGCTCACACTCAGTTAGATGTTCTCACTACTGGTCACCTTCCCCCCTCAGCCGCCAGCATGCCTTGGAAGAAGGTATTCTACAGACACCACTTCCTGAAGGAGTGGCTGCAGGCCTTGAGGGCGCTTGAGTTACTCGCCCCTCTCCTGTCTCTATGTGGTGGCACTTGGAAGGCCGAAAAAGTAATTGGTTCAGTCTTGCATGACAAGCCCACACACCTTTCTTCTTCCCAAGCACAACCCTCATGCCTCAACTCCTTCAGTTCCCTCGTCTCCTCCCCACACATCCTCTCATGCTCCAACTCCATCTCTCCACTTGTCTCAATTCCATGCACATTCTTGTGCCTCAAGTGCTGGTGTCCCCCCCCTTTCCAGCACCGCCAGCAATGTTTCTTCTACCTGCATGACACAAACTTTGCCACATTGTGTCACATTGAAGTCAGCAGTTCAAGCATGACCAGTTCCAGGACCAGCACAGTCCACAGGGGTGAGCAAGAGTGTGTGCCCCCTAAGCCCAAGCGCAGGTGTGAACCGAGCCCGCCACGAAACAAAAAAGGTCGAAGGGTAGCAAAGGTAAATAATGTTTCATTTCTATTCTGGGTAGTAGATGATGCTCATTAGAACCCGCAGAGCCATCCTTGTCCCCTTGCCCAGCATTCCTCTCCCTGGTGCAAGAGGGCAAGGCCTCAGTGAGTTCACCTCAACATCATTACTGCAATATTCACTAACATTTCCCTCCCAACCACGATCTCATTTGCCTCGTTCCATCTGTGGCCTCTGCTGAACCCTCCCATCCCAAGACATCTTGCACAAAGTCCTTGCACAAGGCTGCATCAACACGCCGGGCCAAGGCTGACTCTCACATTGCGCCAACTGACAATGACATGGGCCCAAGGCCAACTTCCAAGACATCACGATCTGAGGCAGATAAGGCTGGAACTTTAGATCCAGAGGTACATCTTGCTCTTGGTTGATTCTCATCTTATACTAACACTTATTTAAGGTTCTGGTGACGATGTCTTGCAAATTGACAAGCTCACATGTGATGAGCTTCTGGAATGGGTCAAGGAACACAACATTGAGTCGCAGGGCAAGCGGGCAAGTAAGAAAGGTACATTGTGTTCTATTCTGGGACTATCAACACTCACTGACTGCATTACAGACATCATCAAAGCCATCATGCAGGCACCCTGTCAGAACAACCATCTCAAGAGGAGCTTGAGGCTCTCATCAATAAAGTAAGTAGTTGTTTGTTGTTTCGAACCCTAGCTGATACTCTCACAGCACAAATCTAAATGTAACACCAAGGCTGCATAGCTCAGTGCAGCCTGGCTTATATATTCTATCACAAACATTTGCCTCACGTTTCCCAGACTGTTGTTGTTGTTGACAGATTGATGGGGCCTGTTTTTTTGTAAAGAAAAAAAATATATGTTTTTTGATTATGTGATATCAGCATGATTTCAGTGTGACTTTCCTGTGACTGGGAAGTCAATCAAAGTCAAAAAAAGTCAGCCAAAAAGTCAGAAAAAGTCGGCCTGCAGTCAATGACTTTTCATTGACTTTTTATGACTATATTTGACTTTTAAGTCAAGGGAAAGTCAAATAAAGTTGGCCAAGAGTCAATGACTTTTTACTGACTTTTCTTGACTTTTGCTTGACTTTCATGTCAGGTCAAAGTCAAAGAAAGTCAACTGAGAGTCAATGACTTTTCACTGACTTTGCTTGACATTTTCTTGACTTTCATGTCAGGTTAAAGTCAATGAAAAGTCAGCCAAGTGTCAATGACTTTGCTTAACTTTGCTTGACTGAAATACAACTTTTCAGTCAAAAAAAAACCAACATCAGTCACGAAAAGCCAATTAACTGCATACTGACTTTGCCTGACTTTTCCCTGACTTTTCTTTGATCAAATGACTGATCAATCAATGGAAAGTCAATTGACTGTATGACTTTTTATTGGCTTTTCAGTCAAGTCAAAGTCACAAAAACAACATTCTGTCAATGAAAAGTCAATGAAAAGACAACCGACTTTTCATGGACTTTTGCCTGACTTTCTTTTTTACAGAGCATGATCAGTGACTGTGAGGATAGAGTTGTACCCTCTAGAGACTGGCAACTTGGTGATGAAGTCTAAAGTGATGGTTTTGAAAGGCATGGCCTCAGGTTTCAGGAAGATAGGTTGTAACAATGCCCAGATGGGGTGCGCATTAACCTTATGTCTTTGACATTCAGCACATCCTTGTACATAAGCTGTGATGTCTTGTCACAAGGTTGGCCACCAATAGTGTAATTCCACTAGTTTGACAGTCTTATTAATCCCCAGGTGGCCATAAACTGGGGGATTGTGATGAGCTTATGCAATCATTCTCTATTCCTTACGTCCCTTGGTAATCACTTGTCTTCTGTCTTTGTACCATATTCCATGGACTTGTTTCAGATTGTGTGGGTCCACCCATGATCATATGATTGACTCGTTTTGTGCATCGCTTGGATTTGTCAGTGTCATTTCCTTCATTGTTAGGATGCCTTGTAGATGTTTGGGCATCCCTGTGTGTTGTACTGTTGTTGCTCATACAAACACATGATCAGGAAGTACTGTGACATTTTTATTATCTCCTTCCCCTTGGTCATAGTCGGGTCATCTTGATAACACATTGGCTTGTCCGTTAGCTGTCCCTTTGATGTGATGAATCTCAAGATCATATTTGGAAAGTTCAATTACTTCCCTTGCGACATGTCAACTAATCTTCTGTGGTTCTCTCCAGTATTTCAAGTTCATGTGGTCAGAGAATACCTTGATTTGTGAGGTGACCCTGCAAGTAGAGCTCTCCAGTGTTGTAGTGCTTTGACTATAGGTAATAGTTCCAAGTCATAAATGTCGTAATTGTGTTCCGCCATGTTCAACATTGCAGAATAGTATTCTATGGGATGTCTTTTGCCATCAGATTTCTTTTGGAGTAGCACAGCTCCCACTGTGAATCCTGATGCATCTACTTCTAATTTGAATTGATCTTGTAAGACTAGGTGTGCCAGTATGGGTTTGCTAGTTACCTGTTGCTTCAGTGTGTCAAAGATGTGTTGCTGTTGTGGTCCCCATGTCCATTCTGTTGTTTTCTTTGTGAGTTCATTGAGTGGTATGGCAATCAATGCAAAGCCCTTGATAAAAAGAGCATAAAAATTGCAGAAACCCAAAAAAGATTGTATGTCCTTGACTTTTGTTGGCATAGGCCAATTTTTGATGCTGGCAATTTTGACAGGATCCATGCATGTTACCCCCAGGTAATCAAGGAACGCAGCATGGAAAGGTCATTTTTCAGGTTTGAAGTATAGGTCATATTTTTGTGCAACTGCAAGAACATCTTTGACAGCTTTGATGTGGTCAATCAAGTTCATTTTTGTAGCAATCCCAATGTTGACCATGTATACCTGTATGATAGTTCCCTTCAGTTTGTGTTTCACAATGGTGTCCTTGTAGATGGTGTTTATCATTGTTTGGAAATTTGCTGGAGAGTTTGTTAGTCTGAAGAACATGACTGTTGGTTCAAAGAGTCCATAGGGTGTTTTGAACACCACCTTGTGTTCATCCCCAGCCTTAATTCAAATGTTATTGTATCCCCATCAAACATCAAGTTTGGTGTAAATGGCAGCACCATTGAGGTCTTAAATGAGTGTTTGAATGAGGGGGAGTGGGTAATTGTTGTGAATGGTGACTTGATTGATACACTGATAATCCTGTACTGGGCATAGCTTTCCATCCTTCTTTTTGACAAAGAAAAAGGGTGATGTGTACTGCAATTTAGAGGGCCTAATGTATCCCTTCCTGAGGTGTTCTGTGATGAATTCCTTTACTTCTTGATCTTCCTGTAGCAATAGATTGTAGATGGAGCAATTGGTGAGTTCCGGTACCTCCTTCTTGAATTCAATTGTGTGATCCCATTCCCTAGATGGTGGGAATCGGTGGGATTCTTCTTTGCTGAACACCTTCTTGAATTTGTTGTATTCTGGGGGTACCTGTGTAGCTTTGCTGGGTCCTGTCGCAATGGCCATTTCAGTGGCTGCCCCTCACACAGACCATTGTGACTGGAGTACAGCAACAATGTTATCCTTTCAACTTCTGACAGGAGGTGTGCAACAACATTCTTATTGACATATGAATGAATGGATTTGATGACTACTGGAATGATATATTTGTCAATTGTCCCATGTTTCCAGCTAAACTTAGGTTCAAATGCACTGAGCCATGGGTATCCAAGTAGAATGTCTTCCTTTCCGATGTCCGTAATGAGGAATCTCATTTCCTTGAGAATCCCCTTTGTCAGCACTTGCAGGTCAACATAATGAGTTATCATCCCCCTTTGTTTGTAGTATCATCAATATTGAATATTTTGCAGGGCTGCAGCAGCAAAGCCTTTCCTAACCCCATCCTTTGGTCAAATGGTTTGTGGATGAAGTTGTCTGTTGCTCCAGAATCTACAAGTGCTTTTATATCAGCCTTGTTGTAACTTGTTCAACATGATACTGGAATTTGCATAGAATGGAAGTGAGCTATGTATACAGCATTACAACATAATGCCCTCACCCAGGCTGTCAGGTTTAGGCTTCCCCAAAATCCTTTCACAACATCAACTCCTGCTTAGCAAGGTCTTTAGATTCCTCGGTTTCCTTTGGGGCCATGTGCAACCAGTCGTCCTTTTGTTGATTTGCCATTCAGTTGTCAGCCACCATTTGAGCAATGTGGAGGTCATCTCCTGCATCTCTGCAGTAATCCACTACTTCAAGTCCTCATGCAAAGCTTTGTGTTGACAAGGCTGCGTATAATTCCAACTGAGGTGCCCTTTCTTATGACAATTATAACATGTGACTTCCCTTAAGTTGGGAGGTTGATGCCTCCTCAGAAATCCTTCTCTTGGTTGGAATGGAGGTGTTCCTCTTCCCATAAGTTGTTGTGTTGGTCATTGGCCCCATCAATCTTGCTCCAAAACTTCAGATGCATTTGCCAGTCTTCCTCTTGCCCTGGTGTGATCTGCAGAGGTGTCCATCACATTCAGATTTCTGGGCAGTTGAAAAGCTTTGGGCCATCAGGATGGGGTAGCTTGTGTTTTAAACTGGTTGAACTTGTTCTGGCTGTGTATCCACTCCCCATGGTGTTTGATACTATTGTTGCTCCATTCTTCATATGTCTCTGGCTTGTCCAAGGTGTAGGTAGTTTCATATCGTTTTCACAGTAGTGCTTTGGCAAACATTTCAATGACCAGTGGTTCATCTACTTGATAGCCAGCAAGGCACACTTGATTCTCAAATTTAGCGATGTATGCATTGATGTCCCCTTTCTCCATCTTGATTCCTTTTCAGAGTTCCACTCTTGCCCTTTCCTCTCACAGGGTGTCGCAATATTGTCGTTTGAATGACACCATGACACTATCCCATAACCACTGATTGGTGGAGTCAATATGATTGATTTGTACTTGTAGTCTTAACCATGCACTGATGGATCTGACCCATTCAGTAATGTCTGGTCCTTGGATGTAGGTGAGAAATAACATAGCTTTCTGAAATGGGTTTACCATCATCGAGTTGTTGATGTTGATTCCTTTGTATAGGTCCCATTGAAGTAGAAATTCTTCCACTTTTGATCGATCTCCTGTGAATATAACTGGCACATTACCCCATAATTTTTCACTAGGTCCTCTGGGATGTCCTCTACCAGGCACTCCTCCTCCTGGTGGTCCTCCCCCTGGTGGTCCTCCACCTTGTGGTCACCATCCTGGTGGTATACACATGGGGAACCCTCTTTCTGGGAAGGGGTCTTGATCCAGGGGATCTGGTCAGTCTGATCTTGTGACGTGCATGTCTGCTAATTTATCCAGAGTTAGCATTCATCCAGTGAGGGGATTGATGTATGTCATTTGGGTTGCCATTTGTGGGCTAATATGTAGGGCTTCAGTGATTCTTGCTAACTGTTCAACAATAGGTTGTGGTTCTTGGATGTTAATGGGTTTGGGTGCAGTTGGCTCACTTGCTACTGATGGTGTTGTGGTGCAGGAAGGAGGACGTTCTACTCCAAGCGATTGTGCTTCTTGTTGCATAAGCTTGTTTAGAGGTATGTCTAGTCCAAATGATGAGGGTGCAATTTGGAGACCTTCCCATTCATGTGCCCTTTTGAACCACTGTAGTTGAACCCAGCAGAGATGATTGTTAACAAACTCAACTGGGTGGAGGAATGTGTCTTCTCTGTCTCTTGTGTAATACCCTTCTAATTCATTGACAGTTGTCCACACAGCTCTTTTGAGGAACCATTCTGGAACTATTCATTCTCCTCTTCTTGGGAATCAGAGTACTGGATCCCCAAACATAGTCCAACAACTTGTGGTTGTTTCTTGCAATGCCATGATGAAAAGCTTGGTCTTAATGTAGCATTATCACCAAATGCTTGCCTGACTTAGGCATCATAAGGGTGTGTGACAAGAAATGATGAGAACATAAAGTATATTTGGAATAATCTACAGTGTGGTAGCTACCAAAAGCCCCACCTGCTATTGACATCAACTCCAGCATCAGACAACAAATCACACTCCAATGCCTCACCCCATGCTTTCACACCAAAGCCATTGTGTAATACCACAATGTTCCACCAACTGTCCCACCTACAGGTACGACAATGCAGTTGCAGTCAAGTGTATTTAGCTTGTGAGTGAAGGGGAATATATTACGCACTAACACCACAGCACCATAAATCACAGTGCACTGGCCACAAACAACAGGGTCAGAGCCATGGGGGAAAATGACAAGGATTAAATGGACATACATCTGCTTTTCAAGAGCAGCAGCATGCTCAAGATCCTCACCATGTCACATACCTCAAGTCGTGGCAGCAACATCTAATTGTCGGCTGTGGGCCAGTGTTGTTCAGAGTGCACAGCAGGTAGCTGGTGTACATATCAGATAGATTTCCAGCTCTGGTAATGCCCCTCTCCTGCAGCTGCAATTTCACACATGGTGTTGTCCGCAGCATGAATGTCAGGCTTGAGTTCAACTGCCATGGTGGCCAGCTGTGGAAGATATGTCCATGTACTTGGGAGGAGCAGTGGTCAGGAGTGTACCTCACAGGGCAAACACATATGTGAGATTGTGCGTGTTGCTCATCTGCAGACAAAGGTTCATTTGAGTGAGTGACTGCAGAAAAGTAGGCAGAAAATAGCTCACATTGGCTAATAAACTTTCGTAAGGCATCATGGGTGCTCTTGCAACATCATTCATGTGACAGGCGTGTTCAGCAGTGTGCGGTAGGGTCTTGCTGTGTTTGATTTCCAGCTTGTATTTATGCAGACCGGTGAGGCCTCAAGCTAGCACATGCACAGCTGGAGAGTTTGGGTGGGTCCCAGTTGGTGTTCTTTCAAGAAAGACTCCTTGGGTGGCAAGGTGATGGCAAGGGATGGGCCAGAAACAGAATGAGTTGGGGGAGGGGTTGGTATGGGGGTCGAACCCGTGGACTTGAGATGGTGCTCACAATGTTGTATGTAGATGATCTTGAGCTCTCACACATTGTTCCCATGGACCCAGCCCTGGTAGTTTACTATACACATGTTGCATGGAAATCGAAAAAAAGATATGCTTACCTGAGTGTTAACGTGTGGAACCCAAGGTATGGGAATGGGTTTGTGGCGGGTTGAAAGTTGGCTGCCCATACCCATACCTTACCCAACCTGATACCCAGGCAGGTTACTTCTGCCTGTGACAATCACTAGTCATGTGTGGGTAAAGGGAGATGAGGGCGGGGTATACTGAGGGGAGGCCTCCTCGTCGGAGGCTTCACTTGCACAAGTTGAAAGGAATGCGTTCCTCTGCACGCCACACAGTCTGTATCCTTGGCCATCTACTGCGGAATGCAGAAAGGGCCTCCTGAAAAAAAAGATAGGGCTGCACCACCCCATGAATCAGCCTTCATAACCTGAGATCTGAGGGGTGAAAGCGGTCACCATGTGGGCACGCCGCCACCGTGTGTGAGGGCCACAACATAAACCCTTGGTGTGTGTATGGCTCTTAGTGTGTGCATGTGCATCGTAGGTATGAATGGACCATTGACAATGACAAGCAGCTGGCTGTGGACTCTGTCGACGATTTGGACTTGGCTGGTGATGGCATGACAATTTCTCTCTCAGCATCTTCATCGATATCCTTGTGCTAGTGCGTCGCATCATTGTCAAGCAAAGCCAGCCCACATTTTATGATCAGAGACTGTAATGCCACAGTGGAGGCACTCTACATGACAAGTGTGGATTGGGTTTCAGATCAAGGGGAGAAGGGCCTAGAAGTGGCAAGGGTTAAGTGGATGACAAGGATCAAGTGGAGTGCACTTGATGTGAGAGGAAGTCCGAGACTTGAGGGCACACAGATCTGAAGTAACCCCAGTGAAGGGAATACAAGCACTGTTGTGGTAAAGAAGTCGAGTCTAAGGATACAAGGTACCTAGGAGTCAAGCTTATATAGATAAAGGCATGTTTGTATGGAACAAATAGATGACACCATCCACAGCAATCCGCAGCAATCCGCAGTAATCACATGGGAGGGAAGTGTGAGAGGAAACGTCCAAAAGAGGGAGAACAATAGAAAAGAAGCAGGTCATATGGTCAAGAAGCCTGGTTTAAGAATAGAACAGGGCCAGATATTAATAGAACAGGGCCGGACCATATATGGACGAGAAAGTAACCATAAGGAGGAAGTCCATTGCTAAGTAAGAAAAAAGAAGCGGCCCCATGGCCCTGTTATTGACTGGAGAATAATCTTAAGGGTCTCCAGTCTTATGTGTCCTATCAATAAGGCAGGTTTTTCCCACTGGTTAGACAGCAGGTTGTAACAGAGACTCACCAGGGTGAAGCTCAAGTGTGACAAGGCACAGGGTGGTGGAGGGCTCAAAACAGCGTTCATTGCCAGGGCTGGTGCATCATGTCATCATCCACCATCTGCTCGAACATGACGGCGTTCATCGCCAGGGTTGGTGCAAGCAGCCAAGCCACGTGGCATCCATGGGCATCGTCCTGGGCGGAGGGGCCGTAGCACCCATGTCTGAGCATGGAGACCTAGCGCCAATGAGTTGTTGCCTCGCTGTCATGTGGCTCTGTGCATGCAGGTCAGTGGGCGTGTGAGGTATGCCTCGAGCACACCATTGTACACCATGGTGGATGGATAAGGGTAAAGTCAGACAACGCCCAACCCATAAATGTTTTGCAATGCACTGTCATTGGCTGCAACAGCTGACCTTGAGGGCAAACGCAGGAAGGGCATTGGGCATCAGAAGCCACCCTCAAGGGGTCGAGCGACCAATGGCTCTTTGACCAGGTGAGGGAGGTGGGTCAAGGTGGTCACGGGTGTGCCGTTGCGTGCTTGCAAAGTCAGGGCATGGCAACCCAACATCAAGCGGGGTGAACCAAACCGAAGTCTTGCAACGGCAACCATACAGCAAGGTTGGGTGAGGTTGACCAAGTTGAGGGGAGTCAAGGCAGTCACGGGCGTGACATTGCATGCTTGCAAAGTCGAGGTGGGGCAACCAAAGTCAAGGGGGGCAAACCGAAGTCTTGGGAGCCCCTATGTCTCCCACGTGTCCCATGCGCCCAGAAAGCTGTGAAAGTGTGAATTGAAGTGTTCATCGAGCACCCGAAAGTGTGAATTGACACTGTGACAAGTGTGAATTGACCGTGATGACACACCAGGGAATCGTGAATCTGGTCACAGAAAGTCATGGATTCATGCTGGGCAGAGTTCCAAGTAGGTGCGCAATTCACAGCACTTTGACTAAGAGCCCATCCGGTGCATGGTTCATCGAAAATAAATAGTGCATGCAATCTCTGTCACACAACCTGCAGATTTTGGTCGGACACGGAATTAAAAAAGTAGTACCGGTGTCACATGGCGACATCGTTCAACCCTCCACCACCACCAAACGTCGCAAGTGTCGTCATGAACACTGGAAGAATTGCCAAGACTACCCTGAAGAGCACACATGGGTAGCCGGACAACCAGAACATTGTGACGAAGAAGAGGAGGTATGCGCTCTCGTATGGGCCCAGGCTGATGGATGGCCGGAGGAGGAAGAAGAAGACTATTATGTGGAGGAAGATGAAGCATTGCGCATACACCAGTTAGTGAGTGGAATGCTCATTCATGAGTTGCCCTCAGATGCTGGCATGAGTATTGCAGGAAAGATGAAGGTCACGTGATGTGATCACGTGAAGTCCCAGGTCATGCCTTGTATCTGACCTAATCTATAAGTCATGGGACTTTGGTTGTTTTAGGATGGAAGGTTATGGAAGACCATGGTAGGCATGAAGTCAGATGCGGAATTCCCGATAGCCGAAGGTCTGGACAATTCCCTTATGGGTCGAGTTCTGATGGAACAGGTTCTGATGCGCTGGTATTGCGCCGAGACATTTGTTATCTTGTTATCTTGGATTCTGATGTCATTTGTGAGTCATATGGTGCTCTTATCTCTGACTCATGGTTGTGTTATCTCTGACTTATGTGGGGCCTTATGCCTCATGTACTGTATGTTTTATGATAAGCCCCTGTGGCTTGATGGACTATTCCTATTGGCAGATTAGGTCGTAGGTGCTATCTAGGTTATAGTTCAAGCTCAGTTTGATTACTGTCTTGGAGTACTATAAGTATTTGGCAGGTTTCACCAGTAGTTGTTAGCTTAGTTGTTTTGACTTCCACCTGTATTCCTCTCAGGGACTAGCAAAGCATTCTTATAGCAGAGTCATTGATCATTGTGACTATCCTCTCATCTTGTTGCCAACTTGTGTGTTAGGCTATCACCATTGTTTGGTCATATAAGGGGACCTTCTGAGGTTATTCGCCCTTTACGAGTTATTGCCTAGATTGCAAGCTGTGCGCTTGGTCTAGTGTTGATATAGGAAAGCCAACAGATCCAAGTCAGATCAGCGTTTAGTGGAAACACTACAACCGGGTTCCCAAACCCCATATCGTGTCACATTAGATACAGAATAGATTTGTTTGGCGTGTGACTGACTAAGCATGACCTGTGTAACAAATTGATGTGATCTCATTGATAATCTTCATTGCTTTATCTTATCTCCTCCTACCCAAAAGGGTAGTTGCGTGCATACATCCTCCTGGCTGGTGCTGCGATTGCTGCAATGCCTCCAGCTGAAGCATTTGTCATCCAAATGATCAATCTTGTGGCTGTGGCTGGACTTCTCCTCTTGTCTATAAGCAGGGACGTGATGTTACAATATGCAGATCAGTTCAATCGTGTGCCTGTTCACACTCTGTAAAAAAGAAAGTCAGGCAAAAGTCAATGAAAAGTCAACTGACTTTTGACTGACTTTTGATTGACTGAAGTCTGTTTTTTTTGACTTTGACTTGACTAAAAAGTCAATGAAAAGTCATACAGTCAATTGACTTTTCATTGACTTTCATTGACAGAAGGCCGTTTTTTTTGACTTTGACTTGACTGAAAAGACAATGAAAAAGTCATACTGTCAATTGACTTTTCATGACTGATGTCTTTTTTTTTTGACTGAAAAGTCTGAAGAAAAGTCAAGAAAAGTCAGTGAAATGTCATTCACTCTTGACTGACTTTTAATGACTTTGATTTGACATGAAAGTCAAGAGAAGTCAGTGAAAAGTCATTGACTCTTAGCTGACTTTCATTGACTTTAACCTGACATGAAAGTCAAGAAAATGTCAAGCAAAGTCAGGGAAAAGTCAATGACTCTCGGCTGACTTTCATTGACTGTAGCACAACTTCTTCTGACTTCTTCTGACTTAAAAGTCATATTTAGTCAAGAAAAATCACTTGACTTTCTCTGTCTTTCAGCTGACTTTCATTGACTTCAAGTCATAGGAAAGTCATCTTGAAATCACGCAGAGATTACAACAAAAAACACATATATTTTTTATGTAAAAGAACAGGCGCATGCATCCATCAGCAAACAGTCCGGCGGTGAACGAGAGGCGAGTGTATGTGATATAGAATGAGCCAGGCTGTGTACTATACAGCTCTGGCATTGCGTTTAGATTTGCGCTGTAGGCATATCAGCTATAGTTTGAGAAATAAAAATTAAACGACACTTACTTTGTTGACAAGGGCCTCTATGTCCTTTTGAGACAGTTGCTCCGACTCGGGTGCCTGCATGATTGCCTTGATGATGTCTGTAACGCAGTTAGTGTCCATCCCAGACGTACGGTGCCACGACTTACCCTTTTTACTGGTCCGCTTGCCCTGTGCTTCGATTTCATGTTGCTCAACCCAGTCCAAGAGCTTGTCGCATGTGAGCTTCTCAATTCGGAAGACGTCATCACCTGAAGCCTAGATACATGTCAATGAAAAAAATTGAGTAGACTATATCGAGACAACGTACATCTGGATCCAATGTTCCCTCCTTGGGATCTTCAGGTGACAATGTCTTGCATTCAGCACCAGCGGGCTGCGCTTGCGTCCCCTTGGAAGTGTGAGATAACATGGGGTTCGGAGGGTGACATCAGCGAATGTTGGAAGTGAGGACGACAATGGGCACTTACCAACTTGGAGCCCGCGCTAGCTGCCACCAGGGAGAGAAAGGCTGGGCGAGGAGAGGATGACGGCTCTTGTGGGGGGTCCTCGCTACCCTTTGTCCGCTTTTCAGTTCGCAGGGGGCTCATGTCACACCTGCGTTTGGCCTTGGGGGCAGCTTCCTTGCTTGCTGTTGCAGGCCGTGATGTCCCTGGGACCAGTTGCCCTTGAACCACCAACTTCAAGGTGGCACGACGTGGTGACGTTCGAGTCGCGCGGGTAGATGATACGTTGCTGGCGGAGCTGGAAGGAGGGGGGAGACTGGGACTTGAGGTGCGAGACTGAGTCGGGCCACAAGAAGGAGCACGCGAACCTGGGCCAAGGAGTGACGGGGTCGAAGCACGTGAAGGAACTTCTTGCAACGGCTTGTCTTGAAGGACCGTACCAAGCATCTTCTCTGCCTTCCAGACACTGGCACAGAGGGACAGGAGAGGGGCGAGAACCTCGAGCTCCTTCAGGGCCTGGACCCATTCCTTCATGAAGTGACGTCTGTAAAAGACCCTCTTGCGAGGCATGTTAGCGGCAGAAGGAGGAAGGTGGCCAGTGCCGAGAACGTCCAAATGCATGTGGACAACGATGATCACCAAGCGGCGGATGGCCTTCCACTCCTCAAGCGTGATGAGTTTGCCATTCTCGTGCCGAATGATGTGCCGCATGGGGGGTCGGGATTCATTGCCAGAAGAGATGTGGACATTGGTGTCAGTCTTGCAGTCCTCGAATGACCAGAGGACAGATTGTGGATAGTGAGAGGGGCAGATGGAAGGACAGGTGAAGGAAGGGGAAGAGATGGTTTGCCAATGAAAGAGACTTGGGAGGCCGAGTCGCACGGGCGCAGGGACGATCCACTTGGGCTGATGGCTGGAGGGGCTGAAACAATGAAGTCAGTATTGCACAAATATAAAATATAATATGTACGGTCCTGTCGAGTCTTCTCCTGCATGCTGATGAGAATGTTAACCAAGTTCACGTATTTCATGAACTCCGAATTGACTCGAAGTTCGTCGTGTGTGAGACCGGCAATGGAAGTAACAGGGAGACCCGAGGGCTGAGACAGAGAAGACAGAGTACGAAGAGACCAGTTACTTGAGGAGGCATTCATACTAAGGGGGTGAGAGAAACATTTTCCAACCTGAAAGCTGTCATAGAAGTCATTGTTGTCATCATCATCCGCCATCAAGTCCTCCTCCAGGTCTGCGTTCGGGACACGAGACATGAAGAAGCAGGAAAGAGATGAGATGAAGAAAAGAAAGGAAAGAAGAGGGGGAAAGATGGAGGGAAAAGGTGTGGTGGGAGAGAGGGTGAGAGAGAGAGAAGAGAGGAGGAAAACAAACCAAAAAAAAAAGGGAACAAGTGGCTTAGCGACGCGGCGGCAGCATGGCAGCCCAGAGTCCCCACAACGTGAAAACTGTTATCTGTGGGCCATCAGTGCATCTTTGGCTCTGTATCTCACTGATCTACACACCTAGCTGCAACATCTATGGCATCAAAGCATACCTGCCCTTGCTTCAAGTGCAAATCTGGGAGGGATGTTACCAGGAAGACACTTTATACTCATTTTAGACAGAATCAAGATCATCTTGATCAGCTTACAGCCATTGGGGCTAATCAAGATATCTTGGGCTTTGTGCAGGGCTATCACTATCAGATGATAGATCTACTTAATAGCCTGACTAAGGGGACTCATGTGGAGCAATCTGGGTCATCTTATCCAGGTGGTGAGGGTGGTGAGCACCTAAGTTCTTATAATTTTGATCACTTACTGATCTGCTTGGATCTAGCTGATGCCCTGATTGATTCACCTCAATCTTTGGAGGTAGAACAAGCAGAGGATGATGCTATGTTGGTTGACAATGATTGTGAGTGATATATTTGTAGATGATTTAATTTAAATTTTTTTCTGAAACCACTATTATATATCCTTCATCTCCTGTACAGGAGACTGTGCCTATGAACTGGGGGGATGAATCTGGGCTAGAATATCATCTGAATCTGGATGAGGACAATGTTGTCATGCTTGATATTCCAGAAGAGCCCTTAGAGGCTTCAGAGGACTTGGGTGCAGATCCTGGCTCAGAGGATGAGCAGTATGGGGATGATGGCTTTTCAGAGCCTGAGGACTTTGTATCAGAGGGTTTTCCTGATATTGAGGATGCCAGTGGTGGCAGTGGTCATGGCAATTTGCCAGAATTTGTCACCCAGCTTCAAGAACAGCTGTTGGATGGGTACACCCTTCCTCCTTGCCCTGCTCAGGCTCCATCACAGCCTGAGCTATCTAGGGCAGAGAGATTGTCTCTCCAGCACTATATTGCTTGGAAAGAGTTCAATGGCACAGTGAAAGCATATGATGCCCATGCAAGGGTGCTTTCAGAGGCTACAGAGGAGAAGATACTTAGCCTTCACAGAGTCAGACAGCTAGCCTTGAATATTGCAGGGCTTGAGCCCTTATTTGTGGATATGTGCCCCAAAAGCTGTATGGCATATACTGGGGAGTTTCTGTCAGATCTCTGCTGCTCCCATGAAAACAAGGGAGATGTGTGTAATGAACCATGCTTTCAGCCACAGCAGCCCTCATCCAGAGCTAAACCAAAGCCAAGGGCAAAAATGTTGTATATGCCCATTACACCAGTCATTCAGGCTTACTATGCCAACACTGAGACCTCTCATGAAATGTGCCACAGAGATCATGTCTTGCAGGAGACATTGGATCTCCTTGCAGATGGGGCAGGGGTAAAACCAAAAAAGTCAGAGTTTGCCAACTCTGACATACATTGCCATCATTATAAGAAATTGGGATTGTTTCATGATAAAAGAGACACTGCATTGGCAATCTCTTCAGATGGTCCTCAGCTCACCATGAAAAAGCAGTCTAATATGTGGCTTTTAATTCTTGTGCTCCTCAATCTCCCACCAGAGATGTGCTATAGAGCAACAAATGTCATCATTCCACTTGCCATCCCAGGGCTTGCAGCACCTGGAAACATTGAGTCCTTTATATACCCACTCTTTGCAGAGATGGCAAGGGCCAGTGTTGGAATCTGGACTTGGGATGCTGTTGATTCATCCTACTTTGTTCTGAAGGCATACATCTGTGCTTTGAAAGGAGACATGCTTGGATCTGCCAAGTTAAGTGGGATGGCAGGACATTCAGCCTTATATGGTGATAGGTTTAGTTTGGTCCAAGGGGCCCATTCTAAGCATGGTGCTAGGTGCCAATATTATCCAATTTCTCCACCTGAGAAAAATACATATAATTCATCACACCCTCCTGTTGATTTGGATGCCTTGCCATTGAGAGGCCAAAATTTTTATTGGGAGGCAGTTAGAAGGCTCCAGTCTGCAGCCAATAAAAATGAGTACTCAAAATTGTACAGAGTACAGGAATCTCATGCCTCACAATGTGTGCAGCTAGTCCTGCATTTCTCCACCCATCATTCTTTCCACTAGACCCATTTCATTTGTTCTATGAAAACTGCATGGTCCACATCTGGGATTTGTGGGTAATACACAGTTCTGAGGATGAACAGATACATATGCCTGCAGAAATGGCTTCAGAGCTTGGTGAAGAGATTGAGAAGGCAAGGAAGACCCTTCCTTCATCCTTTGCTTCACCAATCAGAAATCCATATCTGAAGCATAACAGCCAGTTCAGAATCTATGAATGGATGGCTCTACTTCATTGGTATATAATACCAATACCATGGGAGCTAGACTTTGATAGAGAGGTGCTAGAGAACTTTGTGCAATTTGTGGACATCATTGAGGTGGCAATGTCTCACACACCAAAGTCTGATCAGGACCTACACTGACCCTGAAAAGGAATTGGATCACGGGTTTTCATGGATGGTGGATGTTGTAGCTCAGCAACGGAGACTTGTTAGCAGACTTTTGTATGAGATAAAATATAGATAATAGGTAGTAGTAAAACCATCCAAAATTTGAGAGTTGGCTATGTTGTTGATGTTGAGAAAATGTGGTTGCACGTCGCAATGGTGATCCGATTACATTTCCACATTTAGACAGCCAACATTTTTTCACTTTTTCGACCACCATTGAGACACATTGCACACGAAACCAATACATGACCATGCCTCGCCGGCCTCTGGCAGACACCACGCCAGCTCAAAAGGCTGCCATAGTCATGAGGAAGTCATTTGGGATGACAACAAGACAGATAGCAAGCAAGGAGAATGTTTCCCCTTCTACAGTCTCTCGCATCACCAACCAGTATTATGAGACCAGTGATTTCACTGTCAAAGGGAAGAAGAAGGGTCAGCAATGCAAAATGAGCAAGAGGGATGTGGATCTAGCCTGTCGAATGCTGTCATCTAGCCGCTGCAAGAATGCAACCGACATCCAGCGCACCTTCTTCCCCCATCTCCATGTCGATACCATCCAAAATTCACTTCGGAAACATGGCCTGAAGGCGTACACACGTCAGTCCAAACCTCTCTTGACTGGAAAGCAGAAGACGAAGCAGGTAGACTGGGCAGAGAGTCACTGCTATTGGGAGGACGAGAATTGGGGGGCGGTAGTGTTCTCTGATGAGTCGAAATTTAATCTCTTTGGCTTAGATGGTCACCAGTGGTGTTGGAGAGAGCCAGGGCAAGCTAATGATACCAGATACACGAAGAAGAAACTGAAACATGGTGGTGGCAGCGTGATGGTATGGGGGTGTATCACTCGCCATGGTGTTGGCCGTCTTCATTGTATCCATGGTATCATGGACAGGTTCATGTACATCGATATCCTCTCCGAAAACCTCCTGGGCACCCTCAATGACCATAATCTGGACCGCAACAACATTTATTTCCAACATGACCACGACCCAAAGCACACCTCCAAGCATGTGACAGGATGGCTCCAGCTTGAGGACATCGATGTCTTGCCATGGTGCCCTAATTCCCCCGATATGAACATCATCAAGAATCTCTGGGATCACCTGGACCGAATGGTACACACTCAGGACCCTTTGCCAACCAATCTCGACCAGTTGTGGTCTGCTTTGTTGGAGGATTGGGAGAAAATCGATCAGACCTATATTGACAGGCTGTACAAGAGTTTGCCCAACTGAGTACGTGATGTATTGAAGGCAAAGGGTGGGTCAACACGCTACTGAATTTTGGTGAGTACCCGGTGACTCCTCGTCTCACAATCCACTGACAAAAGTCTCATTTTCTCTCTCCTTCCAAAAGTGGAAATGTAATTGGATCATGTCGAAACTTTGAACTATCCATACCACACATTCTCGTACATATTTTCCCATTCTACTTTGCACATATATTATTTACATTCATCCACACATTTTACATTATAAATATTTCCTACCACCTGTAGCGTTTATGTCATGAGCGACAACTTGTTATTTGGAACCCCGTGATCCGATTCCTTTTTGGGGTCAGCGTATATGCCTTGCACAATTTAATCAAGTCCTTCCTTGAAGGCTTTGAAAGGCTTTATGTTCAAAATGACCATGAGAAGGTTTCAAGATGCAGGCTGTGCATCTGGCAGTTAATTCACATTCCTCTTCATATTTCATGGAATGGATCAATCAGATTTGGGTCTCAAGCTACAGTTGAGAGGGCCATTGGAGAGATTGGACATAAAGTTAGATCCAAGAAAGCACCCTTTGCTAATATTGCTACAATGCTCTATGAAAGAGCAAGCATAAAGGTGTTGAACTTGCAATATCCATTGATAAAGATTCACCCAAAGAGAAAGGGAAGAGAGAACACTTGTATCAGTCACTTCCAATCAAAAAAGTGGAGATAACTAGTCCCTCAGAACATTATGATCACCTTGCTGCAATTTGTGATTTCTTTGAATTCCCATTGGACACAAATATGCCAATTGTGAGATGGGGAAAGTGTGTCATACCAGGAGAAATCACTTTGAGAAGCAGAATATCTGAAGAAGCAGGGCTAGCTTCCAGGTCATCCAGATACTTTGAATCTCAGGGAGGGGGGCTGGTTTTTGGAGAGGCATTGGCATTTTACCACTTGCCTCAGAATGATTGCAGTGTTGTGGTCTACCATGAACTAGTAAACATGGGTGATGTCATGGGGAGGTCATGTGAAGAGTGGTCAGAGGAATTTATGGTCATGGAAACATTCAGAATCACTAAATTGGTTGGAATATGGGAATATGGGCCAAGGGTTCATATATTGAGAAAACATGTAGGATTAGATTTACTTGATGTTGAGGAGGATGAAATTGAAGAGCAAGAAGAGTAGTAAAGTAAATTAGCCATTATGTACTTGTACAGTAGAGGTTGCTATACAATTGTGTCTTTGCTGGTGATGGATCCCTCTGAGCTAGATTCCCATGCTCATTCCTTCACACCAAAACATGTCTCAAGCATTGCCACATATGCATAAGTAGTGGAGGAAAGGTCAGTGAGTGGTGCCACTCAAGAAAGGTTGTGAGGTGCTGTGCTAGCATGGGCACCCCTTCCTGACATCCCCCACCTCCATGCACACACACCCCTCCCCCATATCCCCCACCTCCATGTGCACACACCCCTTCCCCATATCCCCACCTCCATGTGCACACACCACCTGCCCATATCCCCCACCTCCATGTGCACACACCCCTTCCCCATATCCCCCACCTTCATGTGCACATGCCCCCTCCCCATATCCCCCACCTCCATGTGCACACACACCCCTCCCCATATCCCCCACCTCCATGTGCACACACCCCTCCCCATATCCCCCACCTCCATGTGCACACACCTCTTCCCCATATCCCCCACCTCCATGTGCACACACCACCTCCCCATATCCCTGCCTCCATGCACACACACCATCTCCACATCTCCCCCACCTCCATGCACACACACCCCCTCCCCATATCTCCCTCCCCAATCCCCACCTCCATGCACACGCACCCCCTCCCCATATCCCCCACCTCCATGCACACACACCCCTTCCCCATATCCCCACCTCCATGCACACGCACCCTTCCCCATATCTCCCACCACCACTCCCACCCCACATACACACTCACACCGATTCCCTATATCTCCTACCCCCACCCCTCACACACACTCACACCCCTTCCCTATATGCTCCTATCTCTATGTACACACCCCCTTTCCATCTTTCCCCATCTCCCCCTCTCAGGATTGCTTTTTTCGCAATTTTTCTCTAAGGTTTCATTGACTTTTCCCAGACTGCCAGTTGACTCTGTCTGACTTTTGCATACTCACTGAAAAATACCACAAGTTTTCGTCATTTTTTCAATAAGTCAATTTTGACTGACAATTGACTTATGTTGACTTCTGACTTTTTCTGACTTTTCATTGACTGAATGTCATTTTTTCGGACTTTGTCTGACTTTTTAGTGACTTTCATCAACTTTCTTTTTACAGAGAGTCACTAGTGAGCCGATCCAAGTCACCATCTACAGGGTACAACAACCACATGAGCGAGGTATGCACTGCCATAATGATATTCTGATGCCAGGCTAACTCAATAAAATCAATGCTGCTGCACCTGTATCCCTTAAGAGTTTTGATGTTTTCCCCAAACTCCCCTCTACATATCATACCCACTTGGGTGAGTGTGGTCTCCTCACTTCTTTATTCCTTCATTGCTCTTCTTCTCATTGTGAATGACATTGGCAAGTTTGTTTGGGGCTGGCCGCGTTATGAGTTTGGAGTGGACCACACACCCTGCAAGTTTATCTGGACGTCAATGTTGATTTGATCATCAATATGCCCTGCAAATGTGCATACCACACCATCCTGCTTGATTGCAACATGCTCACTGTTTTCTTAGTCTTGAGTGTTGACATAAGGGATGTTGTCAGTGACAGGTTATATCTCAGCAGGGGAATCTGCTGGGATAGCATAAGTAGCATTACTTGTTGTATACTACAGTATCCATACCCATATTCTCATCTGAAACTCGAAATTCTTTTTGCACCTCCCAAATACATGAAGCATTCCCAAAATGTTTAGTGTTGCTGAGAGGGCCTGAAGTGCCCTCCCACAAGGATTAGTTTACATACAATAATAATGACTAACTTACTTACACTTGGTTTGTACTTCACTGCAATAAATATTCAATTTTACAATGACTTGCAATACTGTCATGAAATTTAACCATAAAATACAAGTCCCCTTAATGATACAAGTCTTTGACTTTGCACACTGCCAGTTAGGGTCTTTTCGCACGGATCTCAGGGTTGGGTCCGCTCCAGACTGGCCACAATTTTTAATCTCCGTCTGAATTTATATTTGTAATGTTCAAGAAATTTTATTTATTAACTAATAAAAATTACATAAGCTATTTACTTTTTTTTTTGTCCAAGTTGATACTGTAGAGAGGGGGGCGCGTTCTACATGGTCCATCCCCACTGTTGTGCACCCTTCCCTGCGCCGCACTGCGCCACCTCCGCACCCGGGTTGCGTGCCACCTTGTCCCCCACCCCCCCTTCTACCCTGCGCTCGCGCCTGGGTTACACGCCGCCCCACTCCCCTCCCCGTTCCCATACCCGGGTTGTGTGCTGCCCACCCTCCCACCCAGGTTGCGCGCTTCCCACCCTGCGCTCGCGCCTGGACACAGGCACGCCAGGTGGAGCAGCCGAGGCACAGGGACTGGGGGCACAGTCCTTCCTGTGCCTCAGCGTGGTGTGGTTGCGCAGCCCTGGCGGAAGTGCCAGGGCGACGCTTCCACCCTATGCCCCTTCGCCCCCCACCTTGCCCGCAAAGGGGTGCTGTCCCCCTGCACCCCTTCGCCCCCACCTTGTGCGTAAAGGAGAGGGGCCGGCTGCGCGGGGCGCACAGGGAGGGGGAGGGACCCTGCCCCACCACCCCAGTCTGCACATGACTGGGGTGGAGGGTGCGCAGCCCAGGTGGAGCGCGCCATCTGCCCCAACACCCCGGCTTGCAAAGGGGATGGGCGAGGAGCGTGCCGTGCCGTGGCACATGCCGGGAGAAGGGTGGAGGGGGCGCCGATGGGGAGGGGAGGGTGCGGGTGTGTGCAGTCCCTTCCTGCGCCGCCTGCACCTCCGGGTTGACCCCACTCCACCCCTGCATCCTCAGGGTGATCCCGCGCGCAAGTTGTTGCGCACAGGGGTTAGCACACGCAGGGGGGGGACACCCTCACCCCCCCGCGCGTGCCACCCCCATGCGCAACAACTTGCACATGGGGTCACAGGGAGCCTGCATGCCCCCCCTCCCCCCAGCTTGCGTTTCCAAGTCCCTGTTCTGTGGCGAATGCAGGGTACGCGGAAAATTGGGGAGGGGGGCGCCCATGAGGTGGGGACACGGCAAGGCGGGGGGAGACGGGGGAGATGGGGGCGCACAGGCGGGGCACAAGGGAGACAGGGTGAGGGTGCTGCATCAGGGGGGCGCGCAAGGGGTGGCTGCACAGCCACGAGGAGGGTGCACAGGTGGGCGGCCATGAGGGGAGGGGCATGCAGGGGGATGGCCGTGCAGCCACAAGGGGCATGCGCAATGCGGCCACGTTCGCAGGCCCCGTTGGAACGCGCAGGGGGGGCGGCGCAGACGATGCGCATGGAAAGAGGGGGTCGGGCGACGTGGAGGTTGTTTATGTTGATTGTAGCGTTATCACCTAACGCTTGTTCGACTTGAACACTTCTGCGGCGTGATGTACGAGTATATGGATGAATCGTGATAGTCACTGGCAACTCAGCTTAAGTTGCACTGCCACTAGGTCGTCTTATAAGACACTAGGGTATCCAAAGGATAAGCTTCAATCGATAGATTGGAAGAGAAGAGGAATCGACTGGTGATGATTCAAGAAGACCAAGCTAGAGAGCCTTGGTCTTTACTACACGACTTATATACAGTTACACACTGGCTTTAAAGCGCAGCTTGGAAGTCAAACCCTAGTACCGCTATCCTAGTAATGAGTCACTACAATAACCTGAAACACCGGCGAATCCAAGTACCGGCGACGCGTAAGTGTCCATGACTAATAACGGCTTACTATCGTAGTCATAACCGACTAGTAAGCGTCCCGAACTCCGAGACCTCGTAATGATGATGATGATTAGTCCGCAACATGTCAAAACGTGACATTGATACACAAACACGCATTGTTTATGCGTTCTTTTTGTTTGTTTGTTATTTACACAAATTTTTATTTTCAATATGGAATTTTTACAGAAGAAATTGGAGTTAAAATTAAACAGAAAACGCCGAGCGCCTGGCGTGAAATCTGTGCGAATAGTCAAAAACTCACACTGCCACACTCCATTCCAGTCCTGGCCCAGTTTTTTAAAACTCCGCTTTTTTCAACTTTTAAAATCTATTGTGTTTTTATTTCCATGTATAAATAATTACTGTATAAAAAAAGGTAAAATAAACAAAGGAAAACAATGTGTCTCCATCTGTGTACTGGACTGGAGACACATAGTGTGGGAAGAAGGGGTAGACACCCTCCACCCACCCACCCCCCTCTTCCACCTGCCCTCCCCCTTTGCATGCAAAAGCATGCCAACAGGGTGCAAAGGGGGTGGGTTTTTTTGGCTTCACACCCCTTCCCCTGTTGCCATATGCCCCCCACCTGCCCCATGTGCCCCTTGGTGCCCCCCCCACCTTTGCCATGTGTGCAGGGTGGGGGCACCCTGCTTCCACCCCCATCTGCATGTGGGGTTCGTGCCACCCCACATCTGCACACAAGTGGGGAACATGCTGTGATGAGTGCTTACTGTTTAATTGCAACAGCAAGGCTCAAGGTCACAAGGATCTGGGTGGCTGATGTCGAACCAACAAGGGAGTAGAACAGGGAGAGAAGACAATGGACCATGAGTAGCAAGACAAGGATGTGGAACAATCTAATGGTAGGAAGCTGCACAGGGAACAGGAATGGTACAAGTGGGGATGTCACAAGTGGACAGTATGAGGGGCTGTGCGTTCTATTGCACTAGCTTATATACCCAAATACATGGTCTGTGCATACTTTAGGGGAGGCCCAACTCTGATCCACAGGTGGGGCCATAGAATGTGCTAGAAAGGGTCTAAGTATACCATCCAATGGCATTAATCCCTGTTAAGCTCTTCTTATCAGGTGGGTAGTGGAACCTGTCAGAAGAGTTCCAAATATATCCTCCAGTAGCAAGTCTCTGATAAGCTCTGCTCATCAGATGACTAGCTAAGTCATCTTTCACTTGGTAAGTCCCAGTTTCAGACCAGATCTTTCTTAAATAGGAAGGTGAGGATTATCCAATCCTTTCACGTGCATCATCTTGGCTAGTTCTACTAGGCCAATACTCTGCTTCCCAGCTTTTGTGTGTGCATTCCCTTGCACACTCTTGAGCTTCATGGGTTTATCACAGGCCAAGGTATAGGTTCATGACACATGTGTGGCATGAAAGATGTGCCCACCCCCCTTTCACACACCACCCCCACTCACTCATGCAGGACAGCAAGTGTGGGACCCCCCCCTTAGTGTTTGACCCCACCCCTGTTTATATGCAAACAGGGGCCCCTCCTTTATGCCCCAACGGGGTGTGGACCCACCACGCCCCTTCACCCTTCATACCCCCCTCCCACCCCCTCCCACCACTGTTTACGTGGTAAGAGGGCAGTGCAGGCACCAGCTGCCTGGTGGGTGATGCCCCCCCCTCCCCCCCCCAACCCCAACACCCTGCCCCCTTCCCCCTGTTCACTTGTGAATGGGGGGGTGGAGGGTGTGGGCCCTGCAGATGAAGGACTGCATGTGCCCTCATTGCTGTGTGGCCCTCCTACTTGTGGGCCTGCATGTGGGGACACGACTGGGGAAGGGGGAGGGGGGGTCGCATATGGTGTGGACTGTGAACAATACAAAGGGGGGCAGGGGGTTGCCCCCTTCCCCTGTGCGCAACCCCCTGGAGGGCACACGATGGGGAGGGGCCAGGATGGGAGGGGGCACATGTTGCACCACAAATGGGAGCCCATCCAGGAATGGGCTCCCCCTCCCCCTCTCATGCATGAAGATGGCATGTGAGATGGGTTGCACTAGCACACAACCCCCAAGGCAGTGCGGCAGGACTGCCATTTGCATGCAGGGCACCATGCAAACAAGGGACTGCACAGGGAGTGGGAAGGGAGGCACCAACCCCCATCCATGCACAAGGGGGGTGGCATGAATGTGTGCAGGGGGGTACATGAGCTGGGGGCAGGGCACCTGAATCCAGAGGCAGCACCCCCTCCCTCCTGCTCTGTGTGTAGGGCTAGAGGCGAGGCGAGGCTGAGAAAGTGGGTGGACAGGGCAGGGAAAGCAGGGCACATGATTCCTCTCACCCCACTCTCTACTGTATTGACTTAGAAAAAAAAAAAAAAGTCCATATTTTATGTAATGTTGATTTAATGTTTAGATCATGTTGCTAAATTGAGCACTGAAAGTTATGTGTTAAAATAGTGACATAAATTAATAAATGTTATTAGCTAAGTCTCCTAATTTGATGCTTGAAACATATGTTCAGGCAGAGTCTTAATTTTTGGCCTGTTCCGAGTGGGCCAGGACACATTTGGAGTGCACAAAGTATGCAACTAATGATATGGGCCTATTGCAAGTGGCTTACAAAGTGGCACAATCGGACATCAACACTTCTGGCCCAGTTAGAAGCAAGTGGAATGCCAGCCAACAATTTCGCTATCGGCAAGTGCTGGAATTCTTAACTTATTTTGCTGATGTGGGGGAAGACAGGATGTAAAAGGAAAGTGGCTGTGGGTGAGTCATAGTCTCTCTTACATGGAGCATCGAATCGGGAAGGAGTCTGCTTCATCAGCAAAAATGCTAAAAAATAATTAATACTTAAAAGCTGTTTGTAAATGCACCAATTGGACTAAGCGAATACCCGCATTGGAAATGTCCCAATGCGCTTGTACCGTCTATCAGCAGAGCCAATTCACTTATTATTTTCTCATATAATATTAATAACTCTTATGTATTGGAATATTGCCCATGCAGTAATTTGACCATATCTCCTTCATTTCTGGTCCAAATTGGATGTTCTTGAGGCTTGTTTTCAATGCCACAGGTATGCGCAGGTATAGCCTTGATAAATGAATTTATAAACGCATCAAAGCGCTTAGAATGTCAATGGTTTGGACCAATCTGGTTATAATTCCCCAAGATAATTTTAATTAGTTTTGTGAATGAAATCTCATAGAAAATATTAATGCTTTAAATACTTTTGACACTTATCAATGTTTGTGAAAATTGCAAGTGGCTTCATTAATTGTAGGAGCTTTGAAGGCTTGAAAGTATGCTAAAAAATATAAGTGATTATATGCTTTCTCTTACTTACAGGCATTGATCTCTTCCAAGCACTTTTGAGATATCTAGTTATTACAATCAATTTCTCACTGTGTAATTAAGCATACAGTTATACTAAACTTCTTTATATTTATAGTAATTTCAGAGCCTTGCATTTAGTACTACAGCAAACAATTATATCAAAGCTAAAGTTGTAGCCAGGCCAGGGATTGAACCCCAGACCCTCTATTTGCAAGACAGTTAACCACTGAGCTACCTGGACCTAGCTTTTCTAAATGGATTCTCATATAAGTATAGTTGCAGGTGACTTGACTCAATAAGTTGCGCATTTGTTTCTTCAATTTTGGTCAATAACTTAAGAAATAAAATAGCAAATAATATGAAAATATTCACGAAACTAGGTCATACAAAAATTCAAGGGGTCCTCTGCCAACTGTAAGTGATCCAATCAGCAGTTCCTAAGTTATTTCACTGATCTAGTGGTTTGCCAGCCTGACTCAGCCTGAAATATGGTCATACAGCTGCTTGTCTTCTGGAGGCTTGAGGCCTCAACATTTTCTGGCCTTAGCCCTTACTGAAGGCTTTCATGTCTGTGGCTGATGTCAACCTACAAGCCACAGATGGCCATGGCTTCACTACTACCAGAGATGAGTTGTATGTATTTGATGTAAAGTGTTATGACACCAACCAATTTATTCTTTTTCTTGTCATGTGACTGTCTCGTTTATTGTTGCTTTCCTTTTACCTCACCACATCCACTCATTACTATGGACTGATTACTATACACTTAGATGACGTGGCCTTTGGCTACATGACTCATTACTATATGTGACTCCTTTTCTATTGTTCTGCTGCGCAATGCTCACATGACTTTACATCACATGATGGAAGCTATTGTTCTCTGTTCTTAGACCTACTGTGCATGCCATTATGACTCAGTGCACAGTAGCTTGTGACCCATTGTTCCCGTTACCTTATTGTTCTCGTTATGCTAATTGTTGACATGACACCATTGTTCTTTAGGTACTATAAAGTCTGGCTCATCTGTACCATGTAGCTTCAGACTTGACTTCTCTTGTATCTTACAGCACTAGTCTCTGTCTATCAAACACCCCTGCTCATCATCAGTCTGATAAGTTCACCTTTGGCTCACTTATCGCCTTCTCATCAAGGAACCTTTCAACTATCCCTTGCACCCCTCTCCCTTTTCCCCTCTCGTTGTATCTTTGCTATAAGTCCCTTGAGGCATGCTTAGTACAACTCTATCACAGTAACTCTCTAAGTGCACATTGCACTTAGTACTCTGATATCACACCCCTCCTCTACCCCTTCAGCATCCTCAGGATCATTAAGCCAAGTCGGCTGAACATCCCTGCTGTGACATAACATAAAGCATCCTAAGATATAACTACTCTGGGTCTTGACTCTCCTAATGGACAAACTGGCTGAATATTCCACACAGCATACCTTGTCAGATGGGCTACCAGTGGTACCATTTCCGTGTTCTAGTTCATTCTTTCCATCCATGCACACTGTATCAACCTTATGACTCACTTTTACTCCTTGTGACTTTCTCCCGTCTTCTGCATTGTTCCATATGACTTCATACTTATACTGGTACTAGTAGTATTGGTGGTGATCCTAGTATGACAGTTACTAGTTGTGGTGTGTCCCAGTTTGTACATAACATGTACTCATAACAGACTTGGACCTTAGGTGTAGCGTTATCACCTAACGCTGGCCTGACTTAGGCGACTTGTGGAGGCGAGACAAGATGAAAGACACGTAACAACTGGTTGGTACACCAAATCGAAGATATTGGGTACTTGAGCGAGATCACAAGGGACGATGTCCACAAGGATGAATAGCGAAGAGCGATTACTTAGTACCCGTGGTACTAGTATACAAGAAGAGGTGATGATTTGAGAAGACCAAGCTGAAGAGCCTTGGTCTTGATACTACAGCTTATATACAGTTACTTGCTGGCTTTAAAGCGCAGCTGAACTCCTAAACCCTAGTACCGCTATACTAGTAATGAGTAATTGTCCGTTCTAATAATACCTGAAACACCGGCAATCCCAAACACCGGTGACGCGTAAGTGTCCATGACTAATGTATGCTTACTATCGTAGTCATAACCAACTAGTAAGCAGTCCGAAGCTCCGAGACTCTCGTCATCCTTTGGAGTCAGCAACAAAACGATGTCAACGTGACATTACCCCTTTTCAGGTTGAACGACCTCGTTCGAAAACCCAAGGGATAATCGTAGTGTTATGACATACCTCCACCTCCTTATCCATGACCCGCTGAAGTGCGTTGGCTTCCTCAAGCCGTCGGACGCACTTACGCTTCTTGTTACCCACCGCATACTGCTCGTTTTCGAGAGCAGTGATCGCCGCGTGCAGATCTTCATAGCGCTGGGATACGTGACGATAGCGCGAGATCTCGGCGCCCAGCGTCCGATCAGAGATTTCGGCAATGGCCAGGTCGACCCATTGACGTCCTCCGAAATCGTTGCGCAAGTATCTCAGCTGGTCATGCATGTAGTCGCACGGACCAGCGTCGAAATCGGGGGCGGCATGCACGTCACCTTGTTGTATCTCTCCCCCCTTCTTCATACAACCGAATACTACCGCGTTGTTTCCTGGTTTGAAGTGGATGTATTTGGCAACAGTGTGTTGCCCATTGATGATCATGCGGAAAGGAATAAACTGTGGAGGGATGTTTAGTTCGAACCCATCCGGGGCCTCAGCCTTGTCCTTAGCCTTCTGTTGTTCGACGTTGGCGGCATGTCTGTGGTAGTCTGGGAAGAGAGGGCTTCCTTTTGCCGCTGCCACACCTCCTCGACGTCCCCGACGAGTGTGCGGCGTAGCAGGTGATACCCCTTCATCCTCGGGTCTCGAAACCGCCGAGGGATCTTCGTTTTCTTTATCGGAGTCATCTTCTTGTTGGCGGAGGACGGAACGGGTGTGAACACCCCATGAGGTGGCGGGGTCGAGGATGACTCTGGGGGGAAAGTCGACATTGATATATCGAGGCGTTGGCGGCGGGGGGATGAAGTGAAACTTGTCGTTACAGACGCAATCATGGACGGGTTTTCCACAGTCGTAGTGGATGTGGGAGTCAAGGTGGCCTGGACATGACAAGGCGGACTGCTTACAAGTTCCACAAACTCGGACCACGTCACTGATGTCTGAGACGCTTGGCACCTTGACAAGCGTTTGTGCAACAAGGAGTTCCTGGCGTTCTGGAGTTGCTCCCGCTGCCATCTCCTCTTCGTCTTGGTCCAATCCTCTAGTGTCGTGTCCGCATACATCAGGGGTTTCGGGAATGAAATCCCCGGGCCCGATGCATCTGAAGGCGGCGGCGACCTCGGCTGCAGAGGGCATGTCCTCATTGACAGTTGAGGCAAGAGAGGAAGAGGGAGTAATGATGTGTCCATTGGTAGAGGAGGAAGTGCTCATAGTAGTTCAAAGAAAGAACTGATGAGCTTCTTCACTGGGAGAGGGGACATTTATATACGCGGATGATGGAGTTTGAAGGTGTTGGAACTCAGCTATCGCTTGTGGAGCATGTACGTCAGTGGCGTTGACCCACTGGTTCTCCGAGTCTGGGTACCCTTCCATTTGATCAGATATTGTTTGCGCCTTCCCCTGCCGAAGTGCCGTTGGTCTAGAATTTTCTCGATTTCGTATTCTTCTTCACCATCGATTAATTCAGGGGGTGGTCTTGGGAAATTTGGTCCGTGAAAGGAAGCTTCTCGATAGGGGGTGAGAAGATCGATATGAAACACGTCATGAATGCTCCACTGTGTGGGAAGTTCCAATCTATAATTAACTGGAGACATCACCTGGTTGATTTTAAAGGGTCCATGTCATTTGGGCGCAAGTTTGGCGCTAGGTTGGTGAGTCCTCAGGTGACGTCCTTCTAACCATACGAGGTCTCCAATTCCAAACTTGGGTGTCTCCTTGTGCTTAATCCATGACTTTTGTGCCTTAATGATTTGTTGTTGGGCGTGCGCTCGTGCTTGTTTGAATTGGTCAAGCCGTAACGCCACTTGGGGTAAAGGGGTTGGAGTCGTTTTCCAATCAGCACGTGGATGATGTCCTGTCAAGAGAAAGAATGGAGACTGCCCTGTCGCCTCGTTTGGCCAATTATTGTGTGTGAACTCCGCAAGGGGTAGATATAGCGTCCAATTGTCCTGCCGCTCATTTACCCAAAATCGGAGGTATTGTTCTAGCCATTGATTTGTTCGTTCCGATTGTCCGTCCGTACAAGGGTGGTAGGCCGTGGATATATTTTGTGCGATTCCCAACTGTTTGCACAGTTCCCTTGTGAACTTGGACGTAAATCGAGGATCTCGATCGCTTATTATTTTCGTGGGGAGTCCGTATCTGATGAATACGTGTTTGAGATACAACATTGCAACTTCTTCTGCGTTGATCTCTTCTTTGCAAGGGATGAAAATAGATGCTTTAGTACAATCGTGATCCGTGATCGTGAGGATAGAATCGTATCCTTCCGACACCGGTAGTTTTGTGATGAAATCCAGTGCGATTGTTTCGAATGGCATTGCTTCTGGTTTCGGATAGATGGGTTGTAGTGACGCTCTGATGGGTCGATTATTGACTTTATGCCGTTGACATTCCGCGCATCCTTGTACATATGCGGTGACATCTGGTCGTAGCGTCGGCCACCAGTAGTTTCGTTCTACAAACTTGATAGTCTTGTTGATACCTGGATGTCCGTATACTGGGGGTTCATGATGAGCCTCTGTGATCGCTCGTCTTTCTTTACTTCCCTTGGTCACCACTTGTCTTCCTTGTTTGTACCACACTCCATTTACCTTCTTCAAATTGTGGGGGTCTATCCATGGACGTAAGATTGTTTCATCCTGAGCATCACTAGGATTGGCTGGCGTCATATCTTGTACTGTCAGAACACCTTGAGGATGATTGGGCATTCCCGTT
>WITN01000868.1:0-35136 GCA_015025155.1 Lactarius quietus | reverse complement strand
ACCGGTCCCGGTCACGTGTCCGGCATTTCTTACACACCCTTTCCAAGACCCTTGCTCACCGACCTTTCCGCAGCAGTCTGAAAGCGATACATTCGTGGAGGACTCAAGGCGCGCAGTATTTATTTGTCGACCAATCGGACGAACGAGTCATCCAGTCATCCAACTCCCTCTTCCTCCTCTTTCGTCGAAATGGCTTCCTATCTTCGCACATGGCTGCCTATGCTACCCTCACTTTCAACACTGCAGGCCAACCCCAAATCAACAGAGGAAGAAGAGGAAGAGGACTCTCCAACAACTCCAACTAATCCCACGCTATGTATCGAAGAACCCGATGCTGAAGACGAGTTTCCCCCCTGCCTTCCCTGCCATCGGGAGTGCTCAGCGACTTTCCTCAACGCCGACCTCATCTTTCACTCCATCGTCAACTCTAATGCTGCCACCTCCACTGCTGCCCCCGAATACCCGGTCCACCGACACCGTCTTCAGCATCCTCCTTGATGCCGCCCCCACGACAACGAAACCACTGACGCGAGGAACCAAATCCAAGAAGCGCGAAAAGGTAATCCTCGCTCCTGGACATAGCCCACTGGACTGGGCGGCACTGAAGACCTCTGGAGCCGATCTACGGGTACGTCACATCTCGCCTGGCTGATAAATCCATCCCGCAGCTGAGTTTGCGTGCATGTGCACTCATCGTACAGGGTGGGGCGACTTCTCTTGCACGCATACCGCCGTCAGTGCTACGCATGCACAACAAACGAGACGATGCATGGGCCGCGTTCAGCGGAAAGGTCTACAATATTACGCCGTACCTCGCTTTTCACCCTGGCGGCGAAAAGGAGCTCATGCGTGTCGCCGGCGTGATGGGACGAAGCTTTTCGGTATGTGGCCCTTATCGCCTCGGACATTTTGGTACCAACCTTGGCTAGCACTTACGCATGCATGGGTGAACGTGGATTTCATGCTCGATTCGTGTTTGATTGGATTTTTAGTTCCGGAACCATCATCTTAGATCGGGTAGATTAGGACCGCTCAATCAATACCAGTTAGATTGCAAGCGCACCGTGACGATATTGATATTTTAGTCTTTGGCTACACAATACATTTTGTATTTAACCATCTGTACATACCTGCGTTGAATAGACGCAGTATCTGTTTAAATGCTACATCCAACGCTGCGTTGGGCAGCTTTGCTACGCAAATTATGTGCGTATGATTTACTTTCTGTTACCTATGACATTCGATGCACCATTACAGTCTTGATTATAGTGTAAGGCTCTTATGGATTACGCTCACTGGCACAAGATGGCGCCTAGCTGTGCTGTGGGATATTGTCATCAGGATCAGCGACATGCCATCAGCAAAAATGCTAAAAAATTAGGGTGCTTAGAAAATTTGAAAGTATTTAAGTAGGATGCAAGTACTTGTAGGCAGCTTATAAAGGACATCTTAATTATTAAATGCTTGCAATTTGATTGCAGTGTCCAGCAACTCTTAGTGTTTAAATTTAATTTCATGGACAAACATATACCCACATTGCAAGCAGAGTTCAATTCTTTGGGATACATTTTAGCCCTCACAGAAGCACCAACAATTCTGGTCACACTTTGTCATTGAACCCAATTCTTGTAGCCATATTTTAATCACAACCCAAGCACTTAGAATCTCAGACCACCACTGTGATTATCCTCAATTATTATGGCCACATTTTAATCACAAGACAAGCACTTAAAATTTCAGACTGCTATTGCAATCAGACCTTAATTCTTATAGCCATTTTTAACCCCAACTTAAGTGCTTACAATTTCAGACCATTGTTGCAATCATATCTCAATTCTTGTGGCTACATTTTAATCACAACACAAGCACTAACAATTTCAGACTGCTGTTACAATTAGACCTTAATTATTGTAGCCATGTCTAAACTATGATTCAAGTGCTTACAATCTCAGACCACTAAAGCAATTAAACTTCAATTCTTGTGGCCACATTTTAATGTCAATTCAAGTGCTTACAATATTATACTGCTTTGTGATTGACCTCAATTTTTGAACCTTTCCATGTTCCCTTCACAGTCTGAACCACAAGTCCTTTGTTTGTTGTAAGAAGCTACAACCAAGATATTGACAGATACATTTATACTACAGAGCCACAAACCCAGCTGCCATTGTGATATCCTCATCATTTGCAGCCTCATCAAATGCCTCCTCATCTACCTGATCCCAGTCATTATCATCTTCCTCTTCCTCCTCATCCCTTTCCTCAACCACTTCACCTTCATCTTCCAGTTCTCCATCATCTCCCTCTTCATCTTCTTCATCCTCTTCATTGCCTTCTCCATCATCTTCCTCTTCAATATCATGGTCTTGATCATCATCATCATCATCATCATCATCATCATCATTTGAATGTTGAACTTTCTTGTGAGTGTCTGCTAAAAGAGTGCTATCACAATGTCAAGTTGCTATATGGCCAATCCCTCCTCTATGATACTGCATAAACAAGTCACAGTCAGAAAACCTGAGAAAGGGTGAGGAAATTTTATTATTATAAAGTGACTGCACACTTACATTCCCACATAGTATGCCTCAAACTCCCCCTCTTCATGATCATGAGATTGATCTGCTATAGATGGCATCTGCAGCAGTTTCCTAGTATGGCCCATGTCATATACTGATATCAGACGCACTGTTACGTGCGAGCAGCACGTGAGCCTGACTTAGGCAACGTAGAGTGAACGCGGTGACTCAGCAGTAGTCCTACTCAAGCACGAAGGCTGAGTAACGTCTCAACGCACGAAGGCGGAGTTGATGCTTTTGACGTCTTCCTTATACGCGGTCCTTAGAGGACGAGAGATGAGAGGGAAGAGAACTCGGCTTTGGATAACAAGTTGAGAAGTGTACAAGAAATCCAAGCTATCGACTACAACAGTCGATAGCTTCCTTATATCCTACTAGTGGGATCCGCCTTCGTCAGCGAGACCGCCACTACTACTATCTGCTAAATCGTCCACTGGTATCAGTCATCGTATAGTAACACATCCGTCAGCGTATCAGTCAGCTCGTTGTATCGTACAGTAAGCGTTCCATCAGTCATGCATCAGTACCGTAAGAGCCCTCCTAGATCACGTCCCATCACTTATGGGTTAGGTCAGATACTTACTATGACCCGGGACGTTACATCACCCCCTTCACAAGGGTGAGCGCCCTCGCTCCACTACCCAATTAGGTACTGTTGTGAGTCCAACGTCAGTCTCATGCTCGTCCCGTATCCTTACTAGTGCGTGCGCCCTTCCTAACCTCCTTGCCGAATGTCGCGACCGGTCGACATGCACGAATATGTCGTCCTCGAGACGCTTGATCGCGATCTCCAACTCCTTAATGACCTCCTGGGATGCGCGGTAGCGCCTCACTTCAGCGGCAAGGGAAATGTCTCCCAGCCGAGCGAGGGCTTCGTCTACCTGGCGCCGTCCCCGGAAGTCAGCGCGGAGGTACATTAACTCCTCGCGGGTGTACTCAGCTGGGGGTCCCATGTCTCGGCATGGTTCGGCATGTATGTCCCCACGGTATATCGGCTCGCCCCTCCCCATCGTCCCGAATGGCCTCGGGGTTGTCTTGCATCCTCACCCGCACGTACCTGGCGGGGATGCGTCGGCCCTCGTGCTCCAGTACCATGGGCACCCAGTTCATCCCATTGTTGAGGACGAAGCCTTGGGGAGTAGGCGATACGGTACGGACAGGGCGCCTCGGCGCATGCGTTCGGCGCGTATTTGATGGGTGATGGGTCGCGGGCCTCGGCGTAGGAAGGCAGTCTTCCCATGGCGGCATACCCTTCCTCCGCAGTTGGTCCATAGACGACAGCAATCGGAGGTGCTCGCTCTTCGTCATCCATGGTTTCGTCGGCAATGTCGTCTTCTTCGTCGTCTTCGCTGTTGTGGGTTCGAGGGGGATGCGCATGGGAGCGCAATGGCAGTACTCTTGCGGGTTATCGCACCTGGTGCAGATAACGTGGGCGTCGTGGTACGAACCATCGGATGATTCGTCGCTGCTGTACTGGTCGACAGCAGTGGTGGACGTGGGCGGTGGAGGGCTGGACGACACTTGCCTCATCAGCAATCGTATCCTCGTCTGTCTCTCCTGGCGTCATCTTCGTTACTTGATCCAGCCGCCATGATGTCATCACCTCCTTCAACAGCCCGTATCCTTCCTCATCTGCCTCCACTCTTCCGCTTGCGGGTGTTGGGAATCGCCGGCGAGCCTCGGCCAAGTCTCGGGCCGCTTGCTCGTTGATGGCTGTTGTTCTGACGTGTTCGACGGCTGAGCAAAAGGGGTCGTCGACGTTGTTGTTGTCGTCGTAGGTGACGAGGTAGCGACATTGGGAATTCTTCGATGGAGATGATGGTGTTGGGAGCATAGGACATTTTACGAGGGGAGTAGGGGAATGGTTTTGTCGGTCCTGTCGATGCTGTTTTTATGTGAGTTTCGGCGTTTGGATTAGACCGTTTAACTTCCTTATCTCCTCCTCCGCATGTACATCATTCCATGCGACCCACTGGTTGTCCGAATCGGCGTAGCCTTTCCACTTGATTAGGTACTGCAACTTGCGCCCGCGTCCATGTCTTCTTGAGTCTAGTACTTTCTCGACCTCCTATTCTTCCACGTCCCCTACTAGTTCTGGTGGTGGGCGTTGATAGTTTACGCCGTGAGTCATTGTTTCTTTGTAAGGGGTGAGGAGATCTGTGTGAAAAACATCGTGGATGCTCCACTGCGTGGGAAGCTCGAGGCGGTAGTTTACGGGAGACATCACCTGGATGACCTGGAATGGTCCGTGTCTCCTGGGCGCAAGCTTTGTGGTTGGTTGGTTGGTTCGAAGGTGTCGTCCCTCTAGCCAAACCTTGTCCCCTATCTGATACTAGGGGTGTCACGATGTTTGACCCATGACTGTTGTGCGCGTCGCATGTGATCCTGTGCCTGATTCCTTATCTCCTTCAATTGTATTAGTCGCTTTTCGACTTGTGGTATCGGTGACTTCTTATCTGTCCAGTTAGTAAGGGGGTGGTAGCCCATTAGCAATCTGAACGGTGTTTCACGTGTGGACTCATTGGTCCAATTGTTGTGTGCGAACTCCGCGAGCGCTAGGTAGTCGGCCCAGTTGTTTTGCCGTTCGTTAGCCCATAGTCTGAGGTATTGTTCCAACCATTGGTTGGTTCGTTCTGACTGTCCATCCGTTCGTGGGTGATAGGCCGTCGATATGTTTTGCTGTATCCCTAGGACACGACATAGCTCTCTTGTGAACTTGGAGGAGAATCGGGGATCTCTATCGCTGATGATTTTTGTTGGTAGTCCGAATCGTGCTACTACATGTTTTGCGTAGAGCATCGCGGTTTCTTCTCCTGAGATTTCCTCTTTGCATGGTATGAATATGGAGGCCTTGGAACAGTCATGGTCAGTGACTGTTAGTACCGAATCGTATCCTCGCGATACTGGTAGTTTGGTGATGAAGTCTAGCGCCACTACCTCGAATGGCATTGCTTCTGGCTTCGGGAATATGGGTTGTAGTGGTGCCTTTGTTTTCTGTGTATTGACCTTGCACCTTTGGCATTCGGCGCACCCCCGAACGTACTCAGTAATGTCTCGCTTCATCGTGGGCCACCAGTAGCGGCGTTCTACTAGTTGCGTCGTTCGGTTTATTCCTGGATGGCCGTGAATGGGGGGGTCATGGTGTGCGGAAATCACCTCTCTGATTTCCTCCATTGTTCCTGTTACTACGAGTCTTTGTCCTTGGTACCACCAGAGTCCTTCTTCTTTGATTAGTTTGTGGGGGTCAACCCATTTGCGTATTCTTTGTTCGTCTTGTTGTGTGTTTGTTGCTCGCGCGAATACTTCGTTTGGCAGGACGACGATGTTTCGTTGTCTTTTTCCCCTTGGTCATAATCGGGTCTTCGAGATAGTGCGTCGGCCCTTCCATTGGCTGTCCCTTTGACATGGTGTATCTCGAAGTTGTATTCCGCTAGTTCCAGTACTTCCCTGGCAATTCGACGACTGATCTTTTGGGGGTCTCGCCAGTATCGAAGGTTGAGATGATCTGAGAATATGCGTACTTTATGTGGAGATCCTGCCAATAGATGTCTCCAGTTCCTCAACGCTTTCACAATGGCCAGCAATTCGAGATTATAAATGTCGTAGTTTCGTTCGGCTGCATTGAGCGTTGCGGAGTAGTATCCGACAGGATGTCGTTTTCCGTCTGTCTTCTTTTGGAGCAGTACTGCTCCGACCGCGAATCCCGATGCGTCTACTTCCAGATCAAACTGTTGTGTTTGATCGGCGTGTGCGAGGATGGGTTCTGTTGTTACCCGTCGTTTGAGTGTTTCGAATGCGTTTTGATGTCTCGTGTTCCATTGCCATGGTTCATCCTTGCGTGTTAGTTCGTTTAATGGTTTGGCAATGGCCGCGAAGCCCCTGATGAACTGCCGATAGAAGTTGCAGAAACCGAGAAATGATCGTACGTCTTTTACTGATGTTGGTGACTGCCAGTCACGAACACCAGAAATTTTGACGGGGTCCATACGTGTTACCCCCTCTTCAAGGATTACCCCCAGGTAATCGATACTGGGAGCATTGAAGGTACATTTCTCGGGTTTGAAGAAAAGGTCGTTTTGTTGTGCTACTGCCAGCACGTCGCATACCGCTTCTTGATGTCTTTTGGATGATAGCGGTTGTCGTTTTGTTGCGATGGCGATATCGTCCATGTATACTCTGATTTTCGTCCCTAGTGCTTCATGTTTCGCTATCGTAGGTTGGTAGATGCTGTTCATGAAACTTTGGAATGTGGCTGGTGAGTTACACAGTCCAAAGTACATGACTGTTGGTTCAAAGAGTCCGCGTCGTGTTTTGAACGCGGCTTTGTGTTCATCTCCTTCTTTGATTCGGATATTGTTATATCCCTGTCGTACATCTAGCTTGCTGAACACTTGTGCGCCTCCAAGATCTCTGATCAGGTCATCAATAAGGGGAAGCGGGTATTGATTCCTTATTGTCCATTCGTTGATTTTTCGGTAATCCTGTACTGGTCGTAGTTTTCCGTCCTTCTTTTTGATGAAGAAGAAAGATGACGCGTACGGGGATTTTGAGGGACGAATATATCCCTTCTCTACTTGTTCATCGATGAATTCGTCAGTGCTGCGTCTTCTACCCTTGTCATGGGTATATTTTGCAGTCTATCACATCGGGTACTCCCTTTTTGAACTCGATGGCATGATCGCAGCTTCGTTTTGGGGGAAATCGTTTTGCCTCGTCTTCGCTGAATACTTTTGCGTATTTTTGGTATTCTTTTGGTATTTGGACTTCCTTTGTGTATTGTTTGGCGTCGATTGCGAGCTCGACCGCCGATCGTCGTCCATGTACTTGCTCTTCTAGTTTGGTTACTATTTGCTCTTTGGTTTCTGTGGTAAACATGCGCGATATCTGCACATCGTTGTTTTCTTCCTTGAGCAATCTTGCCAGTACTGCTTTCCTGTCGTTTGGGTTAACTGATCGTAACACTATAGGGAGTTGTTTCTCATCTATAGTGGCATGGCGCCAGCTGAACCGTGGTTCATAGGTGGCGAGCCATGGATACCCCAACAGTATGTCTTCTTTTCCTATGTCGGTGATAAGGAAGCGCATTTCTCTTTTTGCTCCACCTGTTTCCACGTTGAGCGTCAGATAGTGTGTGATCTGTCCCGCTTTATTAGTGGTATCGTCGATATTGTAGATGTTTTTGGGCTTATCTAGTGCCCGTTGTCCCAACCCCATCCTTTTTACGAAATTTGGATGTATGAAATTGTCAGTGGCACCGGAGTCCACTAACGCTTTGATGTCGGCCATGTTATAACTTGCGCGAATTGACACTGGTACTCTCATAGAACGGTAGCGCATAATGTACACAGAGTTACAACGTATTGCCCTCACCCAGGCCGCCGGGTTCAGGCGTTTCCAAAATCCTGCCCCATCAGTTGTTGCAGGACTAGGTCCTTGACTTCTTCATCATCTCCTGCTACTCCTCGTAGCCATTCCGCTGCCTTTCCTCTTTGGTTGGCGCGGATTCTGTGGCGCGTACTTGTGTTTCTCGTCGTCTCCTTGGTTGTCTGCAGTCACGACTGATGTGACCCATCTTTTGGCAGTTGTAACACTGCGTTTGGCTGTGGTCCCTTTGAACTGTCGCTGAATAAATCCCCCTCGTGGTGGGAATGGTGGTTGTGGTGGCCTGGTATTCCTGGGGTGGTTCGCTATGATTTCCTCTGCTCCTGCTAGTCGTCCTCGTACACGGTCTGCTGATGTGTCCATTCGGTCATCATTTTGGAGTGGTGCGAGCAACTTAGCTAGTGCTCCTCCTGTAGTTCGTCCTGGTTTGAAGGCGTCAAGGTTTCCCCTGACGGTCTGCATGTGAATCCATTTCTGTTGCCTTTTAGGGCGGATTCTCTCCATTCTTCGTAGTTTCGGGGGTCATCATGTTGATACATGGTCTCGTATAATGCTCTTGGTAGCCCCTGGTGAAGTATTTGAGCGTTTGCTCTGCGTTGATGTTGTACCCCGCGTGTCGAACAAGTTGTTCGAATAGGGCGATGTAATCGTCGATTCTTCCGTCCTTCATGTGTATTCCGGCGTCCAGTTGCGCTTGTGCACGTTCCTTGCTAAGGACGTCACCAAACTGCCTTTGAAAGGCGTTGAGCAGGTTCTCCCACAACCTGTTGTCGAATTGATTGGTCCCCGTAGCCACCTCGTTTACGAGCCATCGGCTAGCGGACATAACCCACTGGTTAACCGCGTTTCCCTGAATGTATGTTAGGAACAACATAGCTTTTTGGTACTTGTTCCTCATGGCTGAATGATTTGCGTTAACGCCTGCGTATACTTCCCATTGAAGGATAAAGGCTTCCGCTTGTGATCTTGCTCCTGTGAACGTTGGTGGTGGGTTACCAATGAACTTGTCGCTGCCGTTCTGGCTAGCGCTATCGCTGGTCCCGCTGGAGGTGGTCCTGCCGGAGGTGGTCCTCCTGGTGGTCCTCCTCCTCCTTGTGGAAATCCACCGTTGGGCGGTCCTCCTCCACCACCTGCTGGTGCTCTAGCGGGTGGGAACGGTCTGTTTGCTGGTGATGGTACTCGATTTCGATTGAGTCTAAACTCATAGAACATGTCGTTTTCTGGGATACTTGGCGCGTCGGGAACATCGGGTCCCATTGCTCGATTGGCAGCTTGTACGTCTTCTGGTTGTAGCTGTTGGACATGACCCGTTTGTTCGTTAATAACGAGTCGGGGCGGTGAGAGTTCTGTTTGGGTCGTCATGTAGCTGTATGGTATTCCCCTGATAGGTTCGGGAATATGCAACTCAGCTGTTCGCGCGGCTAGTGCGTCTACCTCTGGTGATTGCACTGTGATTTCTTCAGGTTCTCCTTCACTTCGGGGGGTTGGCGATCTTTCGCTAGTGTGGCTTGACGGGGTTGGAGTATTGTTTCGTAGTTGGAATTCTGTCCTAGGTGGCTCCGTGTCAAGGTTTGGTACTTCTTCTGCTTGGCCGTCTATGGGCCCTTGTTGACTGATTGGTCGCGCGTCAACCAACGGTATATTGATGTTTAGATCGTCCGCGGCTGGTCGTGTCGCCTCGAAATAGCTGTTGGTGTTGCTCCACCTAAGTTCGACCCAGCAACAGCGTTCTCTATTGAACACTACTGGGTGGAAGCGTTGCGATGTGGCTGCTTCCGCGTAATAACCGGTGTTGTTTTCTTCACTCCTTCTGGTGTCTGGTACGTGTCGCCACCTTACTCGTCCGACGATGTATTGAGTAGGCGCGTCCCGTTCTCTTGATTCAATGTGATAGGGTACAAAGTCCCAACCGTCTTTGGTAGTGAGAGTTGCCACGGCGTTCGTTTTTTATGAAGAGCTTGGATTTAATGTTACGTGCGAGCAGCACGTGAGCCTGACTTAGGCAACGTAGAGTGAACGCGGTGACTCAGCAGTAGTCCTACTCAAGCACGAAGGCTGAGTAACGTCTCAACGCGCGAAGGCGGAGTCGATGCTTTTGACGTCTTCCTTATACGCGGTCCTTAGAGGACGAGAGATGAGAGGGAAGAGAACTCGGCTTTGGATAACAAGTTGAGAAGTGTACAAGAAATCCAAGCTATCGACTACAACAGTCGATAGCTTCCTTATATCCTACTAGTGGGATCCGCCTTCGTCAGCGAGACCGCCACTACTACTATCTGCTAGGTAATCGTCCACTGGTATCAGTCATCGTATAGTAACACATCCGTCAGCGTATCAGTCAGCTCGTTGTATCGTACAGTAAGCGTTCCATCAGTCATGCATCAGTACCGTAAGAGCCCTCCTAGATCACGTCCCATCACTTATGGGTTAGGTCAGATACTTACTATGACCCGGGACGTTACATCTCTAAAGGAATGCTTTATGACAATCTGGGAATGTCGTGACCTTGGTGATACCCAAGAGTTCTTACGCATGTGCATTATTAAATCCAAGGGTTGAATCCTTGTTGATCAAGTAGATTATCTACATAAGTGTTGCAGCGTTTTAAACTCACGAATGCGAAAGTGGTCCCCACACTGCTACCTGAAGGGTATCAACCAGTACCCAATTAAGGTTCACCAGACCCAGAAATTCGCGTGTCATTCCAACAAGTAATAGGATCACTCCTATACATTATGATTGGAACTCAACCAGATATTGCCTATGCAGTGACTAAACTCACGCAGTACACTGCAAACCCCACACAAGACCATTTGAATAGGGCATTATATATTTGCTGCTATCTCATTCGTACTTCTAGTTACGCTTTAGTCTATAATGGCAAAAGTGATGGGGGTTTACTAACATATGCGGACTCTGATTGGGCTTCTGACCCAACAACAAGAAAGTCTACTACAGGCTATTTAGTTAAATTAGCAAATGGAGTATTCTGTTGGAATTCTAGAGTGCAGAAATCAATTGTGTTGTCTTCCACAGAAGCAGAATACATGTCTATCTCAGACACAAGTAGACAGTTGGTCTGGATTCGATCTCTCTTTGAAGAGATTGGAATATCCTTAGAACCAATTCCATTATGCAGAGACAATCAAGGCTCCATATTCCTTGCTTCTAATCCTGTACAGGAAAAGCCAATAAAACATATAGACCTGCACTACCACTACATTCGCAAGGTCATTCGCTTAAAGAAGATTGAACTATTGTTCATTGAAGGAGCCGAGAACCCCGCCGATTTATTTACTAAGAATCTGGGATGCATAAAGTTTCTTAAATTTAGGGAACAACTAGGACTTGAGTTCTACTCATCCTAGAAAGAGAACAAAATTGTCGCATAGATCTCGGAAGAGCCTGACATTCAGATGGCATACCTATGCATCTGAGTCAGACCCGATAATCTTAGAAGATGTGTCGAGTAATGCCTTTGCATGGCACACTCGCAGAGAAGTGGAAAAGATCGAGCTTTACCAAAAGTTCAGCCTTAGTCCAAATCTTCTTCATGTGACTCTTTCTCTCTCAACACCGATGACATGATGAAGCTATAGGCTTCATACACAAAGTGAATCTTCAAGTAATACACAAATGATCCTTTGATTGCTGTCATCAATAATTTCTACTGTACTATATTACTTTTCTCAGTACATACACGGTATACTTAGCAAGGGGGAGTGTTGAAACATAATAAGTACATACGTATCTTATCTATAGCAGTTACGACATTACAGTAGTATTGTACATATGATTACCATATTAGGGTACTCCGTTACGCACAAAGTGGGCGCAACTCCAATATGGAAGGTGTAAGTCTTATCAGTATCACATGTGGTGATATTAAAGACTTCTGGGGTGTTTCACATCAGGTGTCACTGAAAACGCGATATTGTGGACACCTTTACTCATCACTTATCACGTAATGGATATGGTGGGACCATAGGGACCAGTTTTCCTATAAATGAGGGGAGTAGAGCCCCTCTAAGAATACAAGTCATTCACTCTACGCACACTTGAGCTATCACTCTACAAACCTCTCTACTAGTCTCTTTACCTTCACAAGGTGAGACTCTGTAACACTGTTTGCTGCGCTGGTTGCTGTGCAACAGGAGTGATGTCAACAAGGGCCGACTGCCCAAAGAGTGGAGTGAGGAAAGGAGCCTTGTATACAACAATGCAATAGAGTAACAAGAAGTCCAAGCTGCAGAACACAAACCATTCTGCAGCTTCCTTAAGTACCAACTCATACTACTACACCTTGGTAATTGTACATGACACAATGACTAAACCCTGATACCTATCATCCTTGGTATTTGTAATATGCTCTGTAAGACCACTAATCATGACCAACGAGCGACTCATCATTGTTAGTCATCATTTATCGTACACGATTAATCTGTCCGTGACAGTTACACTTCAGATATGGATTTCTGATTTGTGAAGCAAAGGATGGAGAAAGGGTCTTCATTGCCTTCTCAATCTCTTCACCAAGCTCTGAAGCCATTTCTGCAGGCATATGTATCTGTTCATCCTCAGAACTGTGTATTACCCACGAATCCCAGATGTGGACCATGCAGTTTTCATAGAACAAATGAAATGGGACTAGTGGAAAGAATGATGGGTGGAGAAATGCAGGACTAGCTGCACACATTGTGAGGCATGAGACTCCTGTACTCTGTACAATTTTTGAGTACTCATTTTTATTGGCTGCAGACTGAAGCCTTCTAACTGCCTCCCAATAATTTTTTTGGCCTCTCAATGGCAAGGCATCCAAATCAACAAGAGGGTGTGATGAATTATATGTATTTTTCTCAGGTGGAGAAATTGGATAATATTGGTGCCTAGCACCACTGTTACGGTTTGGGAATGGACTTCTTATGGTGGATCACTAATGTACGATTACCAAGGGTGACTGATGATGACAAGTCGCTCGTCAGTCACATGACTCATTGGTTAGTAACCATGAGTCATCTCTTACGAATTACTAGGACGACAGTAGTATGTTTTAGTCAGGATGTGTCAGCATGTACGATTATGTAAGCGAAAGCGGTCGTGTAGTAGTTGGTACTTATAGGGCTGCAGAATGGCTTGTATTCTGCAGCTTGAGCTTCTTGTTACTTTCTCGTCTTGTGTATCCAACGGTTCTTCGCTCTACTCCACGCTTTGAGCGTTCGGCCCTCGTCTGCCATATAACGCCCTGGGAAACCCCAAGTTGAAACTACTTCGTACTCCGCCTTCATGCATTGAGATTGGATCTATCCGAGATCACAAGACTCCACCTTTGTGTGTTGAGACGTTACTCAGCCTTCGAGCTTGAGTCTATCATTTGCTAAGTCACCGCATTCATCCAAACATTGCCTAAGTCAGGCTCACGTGCAGCTCGCACGTTACAACCACACTTAGAATGGGCCCCTTGGACCAAACTAAACCTATCACCATATAAGGCTGAATGTCCTGCCATCCCACTTAACTTGGCAGATCCAAGCATGTCTCCTTTCACAGCACAGATGTATGCCTTCAGAACAAAACAGGATGAATCAACAGCATCCCAAGTCCAGATTCCAACACTGGCCCTTGCCATCTCTGCAAAGAGTGGGTATATAAAGGACTCAATGTTTCCAGGTGCTGCTGGCCCTGAGATGGCAAGTGGAATGATGACATTTGTTGCTCTATAGCACATCTCTGGTGGGAGATTAAGGAGCACAAGAATTAAAAGCCACATATTAGACTGTTTTTTCATGATGAGCTGAGCACCATCTGAAGAGATTGCCAATGCAATGTCTCTTTTATCTCTAAACAATCCCAATTTCTTATAATGATGGTAATGTATGTCAGAGTTGGCAAACTCTGACTTTTTTGGTTTTACCCCTGCCCCATCTGCAAGTAGATCCAATGTCTCCTGCAAGACATGATCTCTGTGGCACATCTCCTGAGAGGTTCCAGAATTGGCATCATAAGCCTGAATGACTGGTGTAATGGGCATGTACAGCATTTTTGCCCTTGGCTTTGGTTTAGCCCTGGATGAGGGCTGCTGTAACTGAAAGTGTGGTTCATTACACACATTTCCCTTATTTTCATGGGAGCAGTGGAGGTCTGACTGAAAGTCCCCAGTAAATGCCATGCAGCTTTTGGGGCACATATCCACAAATAAGGGCTGAAGCCCTGCAAGACCCAAAGCTAGCTGACTGACTCTGTAAAGGCTGAGGATCTTCTCCTCTGTAGCCTCTGAAAGCACCCTTGCATGGGCATCATATGCTTTCACTGTGCCATTGGACTCTTTCCAAGCAATGTAGTGCTGAAGAGACAATCTCTCTACCCTGGATAGCTCAGGCTGTGATGGAGCCTGAGTAGGACAAGGAGGGAGGGTGTACCCATCCAACAGCTGTTCTTGAAGCTGAGTGACAAATTCTGGCAAATTGCTATGACCACTGCCACCACTGGCATTGTAACGGACCAGCATAATAACACAGTAAGCGGGATGACGAGTCGCTCCCGAATACTTACTAAACTCTTACTGTACGATTACCAACGCTCTTAGTGAGCAATTACTGTATGATGACTGATGGTAGTAGTAGCATGACTGATGATAGAAGTAGTGGCGACACCACTGATGAGAGTGGACGCCCGAAGAACGTTATAAGGAAGCTGTCGACTGATGTAGTCGGCAGCTTGGATTTCTTGTTATCTTCTCAGATACTTCTCAATCGAATCAGCTTCCTTCTCGGAACAACTCCACAGGCTTCGGCCTATTGTATAGAAGCATCAACAAGAACTAGCAAGAGCAATTGGAACTCCACCTTCACGCGTTGAGATGATTATTCAGCCTTCATGCTTGAGATAGGAATTGCTGAGTCACCGCGTTCACCTTTCGTTGCCTAAGTCAGGCTCATGTGCAGCACGCACGTAACAGGCATCCTCAATATCAGGAAAACCCTCTGAAGAAAAGTCCTCAGGCTCTGAAAAGCCATCATCCCCATACAGCTCATCTTCTGAGCCAGGGTCTGCACCAAAGTCCTCTGAAGCCTCTAAGGGCTCTTCTGGAATATCAAACATGACAACATTGTCCTCATCCAGATTCATATGATACTCTAGCCCAGATTCATCCCCCCAGTCCATAGGCACAGTCTCCTGTACAGGAGATGAAGGATCTATAATGATGGAGTCAGAAAAAAAATTAAATTAAATCAACAACAAAAATATCACTCACAGTTATCATCAACAATTATAGCATCATCTTCTGCTAATTCTCCCTCCAGAAATTGAGGTGAGTCAATAGGGGCATCAGCTAGATCTAAGCAGATCAATAAGTGATCAAAATTATAAGAAATTAGGTGCTCACCAGCCTCACCACCTGGATAAGATGATCCAGATTGCTCCAGATGAGCTCCCTCAGCCAGTCTATTAAGAAGCTCTGTCAACTGATAGTGACAGTCCTGCATAAAGCCCAAGATATCTTGATTAGCCCCAGAGGCCACCAGCTGATCTAGATGATCTTGATTATGTCTGAAATGAACATTTAGTGTCCTCTTGGTAACATCCCTCCTAGATTTGTACTTGAAGCATGGGCAAAAGTATTTTGGAGCCATTGGTGTTGTAGCTAGATGTGTGGATCAGTGAGTTGTAGAGCAAGGGCTGCACTGATGGCCCAGAGATAACAAGTTTCACATTTGTGGGGCTCTGGGCCACCAAGCCAGTGCCATGTTGCTAATGGATCTGCACCAACTCCGACTTGTTCATTTTTTTTTGGTTCACTTTTGCCCTTCCTTTCTTCTCTCATCCTCTCACCACGCTTTCCCACCCCCTTAGTTTCTTCCCTTTCTTTGTCTCTTTTCCTCCCCATCTCCTCTCCTCTGTTTTCCCTCTTTCTTGATGTCTAACTCTGCGAATATCCCTGGTGATGATGAACATGAGGACTTACTGGAGGAGGAGGACAACTGTTACGCTCAGACCCTACGCCAACCCACAAGCAACGCAAGTGTCTGCATGAACACTGGAAAAGTTGCCATGATTACCCAGAGGCACATACCTGGGAGTCACGTGCAGAAGAAGACATCAAAGAAGAGGAGGCCGTGCGTGCACTCGTAGCGGCAGAAGACGACAGCTACCTCGCTTATGACGAGGCGTGCAGAGTTCGCCAGCTCATGAGTAACCTAATGACTTGCGGTGGAACCCCAGATGCTGGCAGGAGGATCACTACAGGACGAATGAGGGTCACGTGACACGGTCATGTGATAAACCCCGGGTCACGGGATCTGACCTAAGCAATAAGTCAGGGGGGCGCGCGAAGGATGGAATAGTCCCAGGTCACAGTATGTATCTGGCCTAACTAATAACTCAAGGGACGTTGGAAGAAGCCATGGAATTGGCGGAAGACAGTTGTGTCCTGAAGACGACCAACGACGACAAACAGCGATTGTGTGGTGTAAGACCAGCGACCTGAGGCTGCCGATATCAGCGGGCCGTGGCTGCCGTTGGGACGCACTCCAGCGGGCCGGGTTTAATCCCCTTTCGGGAAAGTGTTATTGATGGATTAGTTCAAGGAGCGCCTGTGTTAGCGCCGAGGCCATTGCTTATTGATGCATGGCGGATTTGGGTTGTGGATGACAGTTTCCCACTATGCTTACTATTTGCTTATTGATCTCGCTTATTGATGCGATGAGGTGGGCTGACTGATGCCCCATGGTTGCTTACTCACTGGTTGGAGGTGCTTGGTCACTCATTGGTGGGGACGCTTACTTATGGCTTACTGATGCCTTATTCATATGCTGACTGATGTGAGTCATCATGCCTTTGTTATTACTCATACTATGTGTGTCGCCTTGATGGCTTGACGGACAATTACTATAAATACTATACAAGCTGCTCTCTAGTTCGCTAGCTTAGTTGTCTTAAACCCACCTGTACTCTTCTCAGGAAGTTCAGACAGTCTTATAGCAGAGTCATTTGTTCACAGTGACTTTCTTGTTGCCAACTTAGTTGTTAGGCGTTGCCACCTTGAAATGTACCTCAAGCTGGGCGGTATTAGGGGACCTTATTGGTTATTCGCCCTTTTACAAGTCGTTCAAAGTCGTTCCTGAGTTCAGAAGCCGTGCGCTTTGCTCAGAGTTGAAGCAAGGAAGACCCATCGGATCCAAGTCGGATCAACGTTCAGTGGGAACGTAACAACAACGATGATGTGGAAGCCTCTCAACTCTCCAGACAACATCCCTCCTGTCCCTCCACCATGGATCCTTCGTCTAGTAACTGGTCTCTTGCCTCCCCTCCCTCTATTTCTCAGCCATCAGGTCTCCCCACCCTGGTCATTGCAGGACTCACTCACAATGAACTTTGCCTGAATTTGGAGTTCATGAGATATGTGAACATGGTCAATGTCCTTCTCAATATGTGGGATAAACCTGCCGTTAATTGTAAGTTTCACATCTCTCATTTTTTTCCAACACTCACTCACTTTTAGCCTCACCTGTCCTTAGTGTCGCTAGTTCATCCATGCGCCCTTCTGATTCGGCATCTCAAACTTCTTCTTGTGGTGTTGTAAGGTCCACATACACGTTGCACATGCAAACCACCACATGCCACCACATTTGGCCATCTCGGACTGCTTTCACCATGCCACCTCCACTCCATGTCCACGTCTATTGTGCTCATCTGTGTCCGCCTGCCGTATTGTACTCATAACACACCGTCTGTGTCCTGTGGCTCGTCTCCCATGTATTTAAGACTCGGTTTTCTGTGCTTCGAATGAATCATCTCCCTGCTGTTCTCGAAATTGCTTGTCTGACATTTTCGCACAAACGTCTACGTATACATCGCACACGGCTGATATCGTTACGTCCTTGCACACTGTATCCAAACTATCTACCTCTGCTACTCCTCTCATCTTCCTCTGTCTACGTCTTCCCCTTGGGACGACACTCTCATACTCGCACTTCACCCTTCATCTGGAGCCCACCGTGAGGGGAAGTCAGTAGACATTCCCTCATCTTCATCTCATTTCACTCAATTTCTCTTCGTGCCTGTCTAAGTCCAGGCCACCCTCCTAAAAAGGCAGCTAGCCTATGCTGCCAAAGTCCCAGCAGCCACGTGACAAAGACGGAAAATTCCTTTCAAAAAATGGACAATCTTCCAGCTCCTCTGCCACCATGACTGCCCCATCCAGTAGCTTGAAACGCGTAATTCGCGAAGGCTCCCCCGACCATTCTACCTCCCATGCCCGCAGCACTTCTCGCTCCTGTTCTAAACGCCCAGCCCAGCCTCCTCTTGACTCCTCCTCCTCCGAGAACCCGCCTGGATCCATGCTTAAACAGGTCGAAGATTCACTTCGTGCTCAAAACGAAAGCACGACCAGTACCACCGTTCCCGAGCAGTCCCAATCTGATGAAAAGTCATCCTCACCTTCCAAAGACAACTTGGACTTGTCGCCCGACTCTGACTCCGAACCGGAAACAGACCAGCCTGAGAAAACCCTAGACTCAACCTTTTCCTGCATCCATACCATCTACAACATGTGCCAAGACGAAGCTGACACCCTGTTGGCTATGCACCAAAGGCAGAGCCAAGCCTCTTACTCTGCACTTCAGAACTTTTCCCCCCACCGTACATCTGCTCCCACGTCCCGCCCCCATCAAACTTCCCCCATTAACAATCACCAAGCCCACTTCACAGCATCTCACGTCCCCTCCTTCCCCGTCACAAGTTCCTCTCACAACAGTTCCGCAGGTCTGGCTGCCATGCCCTCCGCAAGGTCAAAACATGCCCCACGCTTCTCAAACGCGAGCAATGAACTCCTGTCAGAGTTCTTACAAGAGTACGAAGACCTCGCTGATGGGAATGGCTTGACAGAGAAGCAGAAGGTGGAAACCATCACACGCTATGTACCCCGTGATCTCCGTAAACTATGGGTGACTCTACCAGGTTACAGGACCTTGAAATGGTGTCGATTCCGAGCCAATCTTGAAGAACTCTACCCTGATGCCGCAGAGCACACATGTACATGCCAGGAACTCTCACGGTTCACTGAGCTCTCAGCAGAGGTTCGAATTCGTGACGACAAGGACGTCATGAAGTATTATTGCAACTTCCTCACGATCGCCACCGACTTGGTCGACAGTGGGGACCTTCATCCCAACGATTATAATACTGAATTTTTCCGTGGCTTCCACAGGGAGGATCAGAACATTATCGCTGAAGAGATCCTGTTCAATGTCAACCCGAGACACCTGAGAACTGAACCATTCAATGTTCAAGATATCATGACAGTGGCACAACAATATTTTGCTCCCAACCAGTTCCACAAACTTCCTCCATGAGTCCAGAGCGAGCACCGCGGACGTTCAAAGTCTTGTCGCAATGACCCAGAGAACCTTGTTCACCGGCTTGTTGCCGACAGGTGCTCACCCAGGCCCGTGGTACAGGACTCAGACTCAGACTTGGACTGGGAGGAAGACAATGCCTCAAGTGCATCGAACCGCACAACTTACGAGACACGGAGCATTCGTTTCAAGGAGCCACACTCTGGCAAAAGACAGTCCAAGGATGAGGAAGACCCTACAGCGATACTCACCAAGCTGAGGAACTTGTCAACCCACAAGCCGGCCTATTTTATTCTCTACACGCAATGCGAAGAGCAATTCCCCAAGATCGCGCAACACCTTCTGAAGCCAGACTTGTATGCAGCTCAGCCATCATCGACAGCCATGGTGGCCTATCAGTCACCCCCAGACCCGCCTCGGCAACAATGGAGCCAACGGACACCTGCGCCTGTGCCCTCTACTTCATCTTCCGCCCCAGCTGCTTCTGAAGGAGACCTTTTTTTTAGTGAAATGAATGGTGCTCGTCCCTGTGGTTGCACCTGTTGAAACGTAATAAGTACATACGTATCTTATCTATAGCAGTTACGACATTACAGTAGTATCGTACATATGATTACCATATTAGGGTACTCCATTACACACAAAGTGGGCGCAACTCCAATATGGAGGGCGCAAGTCTTATCAGTATCACACGTGGTGATATTGAAGACTTCTGGGGTGTTTCACATCAGGCGTTACTGAAAACGCGATATTGTGGACACCTTTACTCATCACTTTTACGCAAACGGACATGGTGGGACCATAGGGACCGGTTTTCCTATAAATGAGGGGAGTAGAGCCCCTCTAAGAATACAAGTCATTCACTCTACGCACACTTGAGCACTCCTCTCTACAAACCACTCTATCAGTCTCTATACCTTCACAAGGTGAGACTTCATAACACTGTTTGCTGCGCTGGTTGCTGCGCAACAGGTTATGGGCCCTGCTATATGGGTGCCATTGCATTCATTGTGAACAATGATGATTGTCGAGCTGTTTAACTACAGTTGCTGTTGTCGACAACACCATCGAGGCTACCCTTGGCAACCTAGTATTGTGTCCCACGGGACACAATAAGTCCTCAGGGATTGCACCGATTCAGTCTCAGTAGTGTGAGATGGCCACGGGCACTTGAGGCAGTTTCCACCTCGCTAGACGAGGAGGAGACTATGCTAGGCTCTCTCTTTTACTCATACCAGTATTGTGAATAGCATGCTGATGTCTCATCAGCCTTCACAGATACTATGTCGTCCCAACTTAACACCTTCGTCACCGTCTTTGATGGCCAGGACTATGGTAGCTGGGCACGTGCGATGAAAGCCTATTTGATGGCTCAAGGACTTTGGAGTGTCGTTGATGGCACTTACGTTTGTCCTCTCAAGCCAATCAAACCTGTCGAGCCAAAACCGATTGCCATCGATGCCACTGACCTTGAGAAAGATGCTCTCAAGGCTCAGTGTAACGAATGGCGCTTGCGACCAGACGAAACCTTCTGCACGTGACCTGTGCAGGAACGACTTTGACGTGCGACGAGAGCCGACGCTGGCGAAGTGCGTCTCAACCAGCAACAGTGAACAGAGGACTATCCCTAAACAGGGAATAGCCATAGATAGACGAGACAATGCCACAGAGGGCAAGAGAAAGCCACAACAGAAAAGAGTGTGATTGCTTTAGCTATCAACAGGGAACCACTCCTAGAAGAGGGAATCTGAGGATGCTAAAGTGAGGAACTCTATCGTCCCCACTACTACTTATATACTGCTCAAGGACTGGGTTTAAACCTGAGTCCTCGGCGATGACTACGACAACATGAGTCCGCATGTATCCATGAGTAATGTATGAGTAAGTGAATGACAAAGCATCACTAATCGTCCTATACCATTACTAAGTCCCTGAGTAAGTCCGTCAGTCAGCCATCAGTAATGCCTCAGTAAGCATATGGCCTTGGCGCTTATACGAGCGCTACCTGACTGATCCATCCAGAACACCTTCCAAAAGGGGATCAACCCTCGGCCCGCTGGATTCCGTCCCAACATCAAGCCTTTGGGCTTACACCACGCGATCTTCTAGTGTCCCTTCCATGCCGTCGTCGGCCTGCGCGCATCCTGGTCCTGATGCGGCGAGTGTTCACGTGACCGCCATGGGCGATACGTAACACTCAGAGGGAGCTGTACAAATCCAAACTCGAGGTCTTTGAGTCGGAGGAGGAGGATTATCCTGAAAACAAAAAGAAGTGGCAGGATAAGAATGCCATGGCGATTGGCAATATAACCCTCCGTCTTTCCGCAGCCCTTCAGCAGAACTTTGCCAGCTTCACTTTAGTTGAAGATCTCTGGAACAATCTGAAGGACACTTACTCGATTCCTACAGTCCCCAGCATCTACAAAGACTTTAAAGAGGTCATCAGTATATGGTTCAATCCGAACCAACATCCTGGCCCAGTCTTTGATAAGATGGTTGCCGCTATCGGACGTCTTCATGAAGTAGACTTTGGCTTTGGAATTACTTCACGGAGCATGGACCTTGACCCCCTCTTACAAGCTATGATTGTCATGGCTAACTTTCCGTCCAAATGGGAACATTTAGTCCCCATTATCCTCTCATTGAGTCGCCTCGACAAACTCACTATTGGTGATGTTCGGACAACTGTTATAAACTACTATGAGACGGAAGCTAACCGAGGACGGGTCAAGAGCGGGCAATCTGCCCAGAAGATCTCTGCCGTGAAGCGCAAGTGCGACAACCCTCATTTTTCTAAGCAGGGTAGTCAGCCGCAGCCTTCATCGTCTACCACACCCTCAAACCAGCAGTGGTCTAACAACCAGCGCGGTACCAGGGGTGCAGGACGAGGCAAGTTTGTCAAGGGCAAGGGTCGTGGTCAACCTCAAGGCCACTCCCACATCGCATCCGTCGCCGCACTCCCATCTCCCACTTCATCCACTATCGCCCATATTGGGCATTCATCTATTACCACCCGCACCGTCTCCAAGTCCCCTCCTACTACTAGGACTCCGGGCATTTACCCCTCCGTAAACAACGCACTTACGCTCGCTGAGCATTTGGAAGTCCCAGCGACTATCCAAACGATGAAGACGCTTGAGCAGCGCTTCTCTGATTTCGATCAAGAAGTTCGCACACGTTCCAATTGGAACCACGACGAGGAGTATGACTCCGAAGTTGATATCGACATGTCGCAGCCAGGTCCTTCCAATTATACGGAGGACTTTGAGCGCACAACTACCTACGGTGCATCAGAATTGGCCTCCGTCTTCGATGATATGTCAATGGACTCATGTGACTCTGATAAAGAGAATCGTGCTCCAACTCCCAACGCAGGGGAGTATGAACTACACGAAGAAGGGTATGTCGATCATCCTCATCTTCCTCCTCTGGAAGTTGCTGTTGCGTCTGGCAAAACCTACCATCTTTATACTAAAGATGCGTATGGTAAATGCACGCATACACAAACTCTCAGAGCTCGTAGTTCAAACGAGCTGATGGACATTGTCTACAGACAACATCAGGACTTTGTGCGGAGACAAGGAGAAGCCATGATGCGTGGAGAGGTGCTGGAGCCTACAACTCCAGAAATGCGGAACACAGACCTGATATATGGGTCTCGTGCACCAACGCCTGAGCCTGATCTTTCAGCTTGGGACCCAATGATGAACAGCAAGGACACTGTTTCCCTTGATTGGGGAACAGATGAAGAAAGGTACGCCTTTCTCACACAGCACTTATACAATGCTGACAATCAGACAGCCTTGGACCTCTTACTAAAAAGTATAAGGATACCAAGTTGTAAAAATAAAAATGTACCGTCTGTAGTGTCTCCATTGTACAGTATGAATATCGGCACGCTTGATGTTTTGAAATGTGAGCACGGTCAATATTTCACACAGTGTGCTAAGTGTCGGGAGAAAATAAGCTCCATGTGGCTATTAGACTCAGGAGCTTCGGCGCACTTCACTAATAATATTAGTGACTTCATTGAGTACGAGCCAGCAGAAGAATCTGACCGGATACCGGTTAGAACTGCGTCTAATACTATTTATGTAGAAGGATCTGGAACAGTGCTTTTAAAGCATTATATAAATGACGCTTTAGTAACTACTAGAGTTCATCCAGTCCTCTACATACCTAAAATGACAACGCGGTTGCTTTCTATGGGAGCATTCTTACAACAAGGTATGCGTGTAATGGGCAACGCGCAACATATTACCTTATACCATAAAGTACAATCATTTGTCCAATGTAAACCCATTTTAAATGGACATCCATTATATTGGCTAGATGTGCAATCTATTGAAGTAGAAGCACAGTCGGCAGAAATGCCACTGATCTACAAAGTAGATTACGATTTTATGCATCGTCGCCTTGGACACCCATCCAAAGAGGTTCTAAGACATGCTAAGGATTATACAAAGGGTTTTCCTGATGGAATTATAATTCCTACAACTGATGGTATTTGTCCAGGATGTGCGCAAGGCAAAATGCCTGCAGCTTCTCATCCTCCATCTGATACTAGGGCTAAAGCTCCTTTTAATCGTATTCATTCCAATTTAAAGAGCTTCCCTATACCGTCATACCATAAATATAAGTATTTTATTGTCTTCTTAGACGATTATACTTCATATGCATGGGTATCACTCTTACGCAACAAAGCTTCGGCAATTGGTGCGCTTAAACAATGGTTAGCGTTAATTAAAAATCAATTTAACACTACCATAAAAGAGTGGATGTCCGATGCCGGCGGTGAATATAAATCAGATGTGTTCCTTAAAACTTTAAAGGATGACGGCATTACAGTGCTACAAAGCGTACCTCACACGCCACAGCAAAACGGGCGTGCTGAACGCTTTATGCGCACTATAATGGACAAAGCACAGTCAATGCGACTAGATGCTTGTATACCACAGTCATGGTGGGAATTTGCAGTATCACATGCTGTACATTGTTATAATAGAACACCTATGAGTCGCCTTAAATGGCAAACACCATATTTTCTATTAAACGATGAAATTCCAGACATTTCACATCTCAGGGTGTTTGGATGCGGTGCTTATGTGCACATCCCAGAAGCTCGGTGTATAAACAAATTATCCCCCAAAAGCGAGCTTATGATCTACTTAGGTAGACCTTCTGGGATGAAAGGTGATGCCTTTATGCGTCATCATAATACCATATTCTATTCTGACAAAGCTCTGTTTGATGAAATGTTATTTCCTAATTGTACTACTGGACAAAAAGACGGTAGAACAAGGGGAACAACCCAGTTGAATAAACCACCATCTAATCAACCACCCATTGATGCGTCTGAAGACACCACTCCTGGTGATCTTGACTCACCACTTCCCGAGCTTCTTAAAGGGAGACGTGCTCGACAACCCGACAGGGTTGATCAGGTTCCAAATGAACCTGAGGCTGCTGTTCAGCCTGATGAGCCGCAAGCTCCGCCTCCCGTACCAGATCCTGTACCTCCTCCATTTGAACCGAGGAGATCTGGACGGGTGAGGAAAACAACTACTCTTCCTGAAAATGTCTATGGAGATAAACCTCCTAGCAAAACGCTAGCAGACATTGAGCGAAGTCGTACTTGGCGAAAACTGGTAACGAACCAGCCGGGTAGCTCTCGGCAGCGTTTACGCCAAGATCAGCCGATTCCAGGAGGAATTCCTGAGCAAATCGAGCCTGATCCTCCAAGTACCAAGAGTGACTCTTTGCACGACTCAGAGGATGAAGTAGATCAGCAGTTGCTGATCCGCCTTGCTCAGGAAGGGGGAGTCAAATTCCTGGATCTATTGCTTGCCAAAGCAATTTCACCGCTAGATCTGGAATCACCCGATACCTCCAATATTCGTGAATGGACCTTTAGGGACATTCTAAAAATGCCAAGTGATATACAGGAGGAGTGGCGTAAAGCGTGTTGTGAAGAGTTAGAGTCTCTTCACAAATGCAAAGTCTTTGAACTTGTTGACCCGCCAAAAGGCAGAAAGGTCATCAGAAATTGATGGGTATTTGACTTAAAGTCAGATGGCCGGAAGAAAGCCAGGCTTGTAGCCAAAGGCTTTTCTCAGGTTGAAGGCATTGATTATGACGAAATATTCTCACCCGTGGTACGGTTTGAGACTGTTCGGATGATGTTAGCGCTTGCAGCGTTAAAAGATTGGCACATCTCCGGATTAGACGTCAAAACAGCCTTCCTATGGTGAACTCGATGAGGAACTATATATGGAACAACCTGAAGGGTTTAAAAACCCCGCCAGAAAAAAAAAGTGATGCGTTTAAAGCGTGCCATATATGGACTAAAACAAGCTGCTTTAGCATGGTGGAAAGCGCTTGATAAATCCATGGCTATGTTAGGATGCACACGCTTACTATCAGACTCAGTGTTACACTCAGACCCCGCTCTAGGCCAAAGACAGCGCAAATGCCTGCATGAACACTGGAAGAGTTGTCATGATTACCCAGAGGCGCATAGCTGGGAGGCACGTGATCAAAAGGACATCGAAGAGGAAGAGGCCGTACTTGCACTCGTAGCGGCAGAAGACGACAGCTACCTCGCTTATGACGAGGCATGCAGAGTCTGCCAGCTTGTGAGTAACCTGATAACTCGCGGTAGAACCCCAGATGCTGGCAGGAAGGTCATTACAGGACGGATGAGGGTCATGTGACATGGTCATGTGATAAACCCCCAGGTCACGGGATCTGACCTAAGCAATAAGTCAGGGGGGCGCGTGGAAGGATTGTCCCAGGCCACAGTACGTATCTGGCCTAACTAATAACTCAGGGGACGTTGGAAGAAGCCATGGAATTGGCGGAAGACAGTTGTGTCCCGAAGACAACCAACGACGACAGATTGCGATTGCGTGGTGTAAGACCAGCGGCTTGATGTTGGACAGTATTCCAGTGGGCCGGGTTTGATCCCCTTTCGGGTATGTGTTCAAAGATGGATTAGTTCAAGGAACGCCTGTGTTACCGCCGAGGCCATTGCTTACTGTTGCATGGCTGATTTGTGTTGTGGATGACATTCCCACTTATGCTTACTATTTGCTTATTGTTCTCGCTTACTGATGTGATGAGGTGGGCTTATTGATGCCCTATGATTGCTTACTCACTGGTTGGAGGTGCTTGGTCACTCATTGGTGGGGACGCTTACTTATGGCTTATTGATGCCTTATTCATACTGATTGATGTGAGTCATCATGCTTATTATTCACTACTCATACTATGGTGTTGCCTTTGTGGCTTGACGGACATTTACTATAAATACTATACAAGTTGCGCTATGGTTCGCTAGCTTAGTTGTCTTGAAATCCACCTGTACTCTTCTCAGGAAGTTCAGACAGTCTTATAGCAGAGTCATTGTTCTTTGTGACTATCTTGTTGCCAACTTAAGTGTTAGGCGTTGCCACCTTGTAACGAACCTCAAGCTAGGCGGTATTAGGGGGACCTTATTGGTTATTCGCCCCTTTACAAGTCGTTCAAGTCATTCCTGGGTTCAGAAGCTGTGCGCTTTGCTCAGTGTTGAAGCAAGGAAGACCCATCGGATCCAAGTCGGATCAATGTTCAGTGGAAATGTTACACTCAGGTTTATTTGTTAACGCAGATAAAACCATTGTAGTGATAGTATATGTTGATGATGTTCTATTCCTTGGAAAGAACAAGTCAGACATTATTTCCCTAAAGGAACGCTTTATGAAAATCTGGGAATGTCATGACCTTGGTGATACCCAAGAGTTTTTACGCATGCGCATTATTAAATCCAAGGGTCGAATCCTTGTTGATCAAGTAGATTATCTACATAAAGTGCTGCAGCGTTTTAAACTCATGAACGCAAAAGTGGTTCCCACACCGCTACCTGAAGGGTATCAACCAGTACCCAATAAAGGTTCACCAGACCCAGAAATTCGCGCGTCATTCCAACAAGTAATAGGATCACTCCTATATATCATGATTGGAACTTGACCAGACATTGCCTATGCAGTAACTAAACTCGCGCAGTACGCTGCAAACCCCACACAAGACCATTTGAATAGGGCACTATATATTTGCCGCTATCTCATTGGTACTTCTAGTTACGCTTTAGTCTATGATGGCCAAAGCGATGGGGGTTTACTAGCATATGCGGACTCTGATTGGGCTTCTGACCCAACAACGAGAAAGTCTACTACAGGCTACTTAGTTAAATTAGCTAATGGAGTATTCTGTTGGAATTCTAGAGCGCAGAAATCTATTGCACTGTCTTCCACAGAAGCAGAATACATGTCTATTTCAGATACAAGTAGACAGTTGGTCTGGATTCGATCTCTCTTTGAAGAGATTGGAATATCTTTAGAACCAATTCCATTATGCAGAGATAATCAAGGCTCCATATTCCTTGCTTCTAATCCTGTACAGGCAAAGCAAATAAAACATATAGACCTACGCTACCACTATATTCGTGAGGTCATTCGCTTAAAGAAGATTGAACTATTGTTCATTGAAGGAGCCGAGAACCCCGCCGATTTATTTACTAAGAATCTGGGACGCATAAAGTTTCTTAAATTTAGGGAACAACTAGGACTTGAGTTTTACTCATCCTAGATAGAGAACGAAATCATCGCATAGATCTCGGAAGAGCCTGACATTCAGATGGCATACCTATGCATCTGAGTCAGACCCGATAATCTTAGAAGATGTGTCGAGTAATGCCTTTGCGTGGCACACTTGCAAAGAAGTGGAAAAGATCGAGCTTTACCAAAAGTTCAACCTTAGTCCCAATCTTCTTCACGCGACTCTTTCTCTCTCAACACCAATGACATGATGAAGGAATATGACCTACGAATAATACACGAATGATTCTTTGATTGCTGTCATCAACAATCTCTACTGTACTATATTACTTTGCTCAGTACATACACGGTATACTTAGCAAGGGGGAGTGTTGAAACGTAATAAGTACATACATATCTTATCTATAGCAGTTATGACATTAGAGTAGTATCGTACATATGATTACCATATTAGGGTACTCCGTTACGCACAAAGTGGGCGCAACTCCAATATGGAGGGCGCAAGTCTTATCAGTATCACACGTGGTGATATTGAAGACTTCTGGGGTGTTTCACATCAGGTGTCACTGAAAATGCGATATTGTGGACACCTTTACTCATCACTTTTACGCAAATGGACATGGTGGGACCATAGGGACCGGTTTTCCTATAAATGAGGGGAGTAGAGCCCCTCTAAGAATACAAGTCATTCACTCTACGCACACTTGAGCACTCCTCTCTACAAACCACTCTATCAGTCTCTATACCTTCACAAGGTGAGACTTCATAACACTGTTTGCTGCGCTGGTTGCTGCGCAACAGCACCTTCTGCAACTTGTTTGGCCACCACATCCACGGCTGCCCTGCAGCGAAGGAATACTACAGGACAGGCCGTGTACAGATTGTCAGCAACCAGATCCACCTGCCCACAGGCGAGCCAGTCCCAAACGATGGCCGTGGGCTTGGACTTAAGGCAAGTGTCGACGCTTGGCTGGCAGCTAACCCTCAATCTTCCAGCGTGACCACTGCATCGAATACCCAGCATGACCCTCCGCCCCATGCTACAAGCTACAGCTTTGAAATCATCCCGGAGCCAGCAGTCTCTACCGGTGCGTACATCATGGAAGAAGCTGATTCTGATGCAGAAGATGATGCCTACACAACGGAGCTGTATGACATGTACGAGGTGTTTGCGACGAAAAAGAAGGAATCAAGGCCTTTCAAGGCACCAGCTCCAGCTCCTACGAACCCACCCACTCCACCCTCAGCGCCAGCGATGCCACCACCACCCTCAATTTCCACAGGTCGCGCCCCACAATACTGGTACCGGCAAGCGTGGAGGACCAATCCCTCACAAAGGAGCTTCTAGGCTGGTTCCTCGAAGGCAGGCTTGACAAGGTCACACCAGCACACATCCTCGCCGCTAGCCCCCCTGTTCGCAAGGAGCTCGTTGAGCACCTCAAGCTTTGCCGTGTCGAAACAGCCTGTTTCGAGCATGTGGGCTGTGACGACGAAGACCCTGTCTCAGTGCTCGAGTTGGCAGCCAAACGCGAAGCTGAGTTCTCTCTCCCATTGCGTGTAATTGATGTCTTGGTCAACAGCCGCAAAACCGAAGCTGGTGTACTCGACCAAGGATCACAAATTGTAGTCATCTGCGAAGATCTGGCGAAGGAGGTCGGTGCCCAGGTCAACACACGGCGCACCCTGCGCATGGAAGGCGCAAACGGCAGCACGTCCCACATGTTGGGCTGCGCAGAAGACCTGGAAATGCAGATTGGTGATGTCTCATTCACTGTTCACACTCACGTTGTCCATGCAGCACCGTTCCGACTTCTCCTCGGCCGACCGTTCCACCACCTCCTGCTGTGCCGACTTGAGGACCATCCTGATCACGTAGATGTGTCAATTCGTGACTGTGCAGACCCATCACGTTCCATCACTGTCCCCTCCCGAGCTCGCCACGCTGCCCAAGTTGGTTTCGTTACAACATTTGCCTGTCAAGTCCAATTTCAGCCTCCCCACATGGAAGCACTAGACCGCTATGCTATCTCCCCACTCTTTCCCTTCCGTGATGATGATGATCTGTCAGATTCTGACCTGCCCATTGAGGTCCTAGCATACAAGAAGGCTGCCAAGAAGGTACACCCCATGGCTGCATCCCTCCCTGAAGACTTTCACATCGTTCAGCGACGGCCTGAAGACCCCCTCATTTCTCTCCCTGAGCTCCCATCCCACCCTCCCGAGTTCACGCCGGGCACACATCTCACCCAGGACTGTTATGACGCCCTGGAGCTTAACAAGTCCGGTTTCCTATGGCCCGAGGAGGTGAAGCTTGCAGCGCACATCCTCAAGGTGAATGAGAATGCACTTGCATGGACTGAAGCAGAGCAAGGACAGTTTCGGGACGAGTACTTCTCCCTGGTGAAAATTCCAACAGTTGCCCACACACCTTGGGTCCATAAGAATATTCCGATTCCAACTGGCCTGCTTGACAAGGTCATCGATATGTTCAAGGAGAAGATTGCAGCTGGCATGTATGAGCCTTCCGATGCTTCGTACCGCTCTCGTTGGTTTTGTGTCCCCAAAAAGAATGGCTCACTCCGACTTGTGCATGACCTTCAGCCCCTTAACGCGGTCACCATCCGCAACGCTGCTATTCCCCCTCTTGTTGACCAATTTGTCAAAGGTATTGCAGCCCACTCATGCTTCTCAATGCTCGATCTTCTTGTTGGCTACGATCATCGGACCCTCGATGTTGCCTCTCGAGACCTCACCAGCTTCCAGTCACCCCTCGGTGCCCTTCGGAATACAACGCTCCCTCAAGGCTCAACCAATGCCGTTGCCATCTTTCATGGTGATGTTACCTTCATCCTTGAGCCCGAAATCCCGAACATTGCTAAGCCATTCCTAGATGATACAGTGGTCATGGGCCCACGTTCGCGTTATGAGACCCTGGGGGGAGGATATGAGACCACACCCGACAATCCCAACATATGACGCTTCGTGTGAGAACACCTCAGCGACGTCCACCAGGTCCTGCATCGATTGGGACATGCTGGTGCAACTGTTTCGGCCAAGAAGATCTTCCTGGCAGTCCCAGAAGTCATGTGCTAGGCCACAAGTGCACGTATGAAGGCCGCATCCCTGATGATTCCAAAGTCGCCAAAGTCCGCACATGGCTTCCATGCAAGACGGTTTCGGATGTTTGCGCATTCCTCAGCACTGCAGGAACTATGCACATTTGGATCAAGGACTTCTCCTCGATAGCTAGACCTCTTGTTGATCTCACGCGAAAGGATGCTGATTTTGTGTGGCAGGAAGAGCACAACCGTGCCATGGAACAGCTCAAGACGGCCATCATCACTTCCCCAGCCCTCATCCCCATTGATTACAAGTGTGACTGCAAAGTCTACCTCTCCGTCAATTCATCTTTCCATGCAGTCGGTTGGATCCTTTTGCAAGACTGCGAAGATGGCCAGTGTCGCCCGTCACAATTCAGCTCCATCGGCTGGAACGAGCGCAAGAGCCGCTACTCACAGCCCAAAATCGAGCTCTATGGCTTGTTTCGCATGCTACGAGCTCTCCGAATGCACGTCGTAGGAGTTACTAACCTGATCGTAGAAATGGATGCCCAGTATGTCTGTGGCATGCTCTCCAACCCTGATGTCCAGCCAAACGCCGCCATCAACCGCTGGATTGCAGCCATCCTCTTGTTCGACTTCAAGCTCATCCACATCCCTGCCAAAAAGCACTTAGGTCCCAACGGTCTTTCCAGGCATGAGCCAATCCCAGGCGAAGATGACGACGAGGGCGACCCAGAGGAATGGGTCGACAAAGTACTTTCACTCGGTGTGTGGCTCGATACTTGGAATGAGTGTCGTTCAGCACCCTCTCGCAGTATGGCAAAGGTTTTTCAAGCCACCGAAGGAGGGGGCACCCCACACGATGAGCTGACATTCCCACCACCATCAGACAAGGCTTGTGCTCGGGACAACGAGTTGCCCGAAATTCTCAAGTTCCTTGCTAGTGGCAAATGACCCAATGGCCGACACACTGAAGAGCTAGACCACCTTCACCAATGCTCCTGACAATTCTTTGTGCACGATGGATGACTCTGGAGGCGACATGCCCAAGGACGGCATCAGCTAGTACTCACAAAGGCGTCGCAGTGTCACTCAGTCACCTGCGAGGCACATGACAAGCTTGGTCATAAGGGCTTTTATTCTATGCTATGTGTAGCGTTATCACCTAACGCTGGTTCGACTTGAACAGGTCTGTGACGTGATACTCGAGTGTATGGATGAATGTTGGAAAATCACAGGCAACTTAGCTAAGTTGCACTGCCACTAGGTCGCTTCGATAGACACTAGGGTATCCCGAAGGATAAGCTTCAATCGACTGATTGGAAAGACGCGAAGAGAAGAAGAGAAGACGATGGTGATGATTCAAGAAGACCAAGCTGAAGAGCCTTGGTCTTGTCGTTACAATATTTATACAAGTACTCGCTGGCTTTAAAGCGCAGCTTAGAATCCAAACCCTAGTACAGTTATACTAGTAATGAGTCATCGTAAGTAAATACAAATACCTGAAACACCGGCAAACCCAAGTACCGGCGACGCGTAAGTGTCCATGACTAATAACGGCTTACTATCGTAGTCATAACCAAATAGTAAGCGTCCCGAACTCCGAGACCTTGTAAACATGATGATAAGTAGTCCATGCGATGTCAAACCGTGACATTACCCCTTTTTCAGGCAGAACGTCCACGTTCGAAAACCCAGGGAATAATAGTCGCACCTCGATTGATGGAAACCTCCTGGTCCATGATCCTCTGCAGTCCATTGGCCGCTTCCAGCCGTCACGTACACTTCCTGACTTCATTACCGACTACATACTGCTCATTTTCCAGAGCAGTGATGCGTTCCGATAATTCGGAGTACCGGCTAGTAACAGCTCGGTATCGAAGGACCTCCGCCCACAACGACCGATCAGGGATCTGCCCCAGGGCCAGGTCGACCCCATGGCGATCACCGAAATCCTGTCGCAAATACCGCAATTGGGTATGTGTGTACTGGCGGTCGTTATCCTCGGCATCGAGATCAGGAGCGGCATGTACTTCACCTTGTTGAATTTCCCCTCCTTTCTTCATACACCCGTATACAATCGGGTTGTTGCCGGGCATCACGTGAATGTATTTGGCGACAGTGATGTGACCATTCTCGGTCATGCGGAAGTTAATGAATCTGGGAGGGATATTCAGTTCAAAACCGTCGGGGGCGTCAGCCTTGTCCCGAGCGCGTTGTTGGTCAGCTGGAACCCCGCCTCCTCGGTAGTCAGGGAAGCAAGGACTTTCTTTTGATGCTCCCATACCAGCTCTTCTTCCTCGCCTCGTCCTCCTCGGCACAAGTGATATCCCTTCATCCTGGGATTCCGGTACTTGGCGGGGATCTTGATTTTCTTTGTCCGACTCTGACTCGTGAGCTCGGAGGGTGGCACGGATGTGAACACCCCAGGACGTCGCGGGGTCCATGATGACGTTGGTAGGGGGGTCGACGTTAATATATCGAGGCGTTGGCGGTGGAGGGATGCGGACGGGGTCGTTGTTACATGTACAGTTGTAAATGAGTTGTCCACAGTCGTAGTGGATGTGGGAGTCGGCGTCGTCAGGATGGCCTGGACATGACAGGGCGGTTTGCTTACAACTTCCACAAACTCTGACCACGTCACTGAGGTCGGAGCCGCTTGGAACCTTGATAAGCGTTTGTGGAACAATGAGGTTCTCGACGCGAGTAGTTGTTCCCTCTTCCACCTCCGATGAGTCTTCCTCCAATCCTCCAGTGTCGTGTCCGCATACATCAGGGGTTTCGGGGATGACGTCCCCGGGTCCGATGCATCGAAAGGGGCGGCGACTTCGGCATAGGTAGGTTGGGTAATAGTAGGAAGATGGTACGAGGTTTGGGAAGTAGTGGAAGTAGCAGTGGGGAGAAGTGGTCATTGTTCGACGAAGGAAGAACTGATGTGCTTCATCCAGTGAATGGCCTATCTTTATACGTGAGGGAGTAGAATTCAGAGTCCGTTTAAACTCAGCTAAGGCGTCAGGGGCATGTACGTCAGTGGCGTTGACCCACTGCGACTCCGAGTCTGGGTACCCCTTCCATTTGATAAGAATTGTTTGCGCCTTGTTCTGCCGAATTGCCGTTGGTCTAGAATCTTCTCAATTTCGTATTCTTCTTCGCCATCGATTAATTCAGGGGGAGGTCTTGGGAAATTTGGTCCATGAAAGGAAGTCTCTCGATAAGGGGTGAGAAGATCGATGTGAAATACGTCATGAATGCTCCACTTGGTGGGTAATTCCAATCGATAGTTGACAGGAGACATCACCTGGATGATCTGGAAAGGTCCATGTCGTTTGGGCGCAAGCTTGGCGCTTGGCTGATGTGTCCTCAGGTGACGCCCTTCTAGCCATACACGATCCCCTATTTGGAACTTGGGCGTATCTTTATGTGATACCCATGACTTCTGGGCTTTGATAATTTGTTTTTGAGCATGTTCCCGTGCTTGTTTGAACTGATCAAGGCGCAACGCCACTTGCGGCATGGGACTGGGCGCTGAATTCCAATCAGCACGAGGATTATGCCCCATCAATAAGAAGAATGGAGACTGTCCCGTGGCTTCGTTAGGCCAATTGTTATGCGTGAATTCTGCTATTGGAAGATAAAGATTCCAATTGTCTTGTCGTTCATTTACCCAAAATCGGAGATACTGTTCGAGCCATTGATTGGTTCGTTCCGATTGTCCATCCGTACGAGGATGATATGCCGTAGAAATGTTCTGTTTGATCCCAAGTTGTTTGCATAATTCCCTTGTGAACTTGGACGCAAATCTGGGATCTCTGTCGCTAATGATTTTGCTCGGTAATCCATACCGCATGAACACATGTTTGATGTATAGTGCTGCTGTTTCTTCCGCGTCGATCTCTTCGTTACAAGGGATGAACACAGATGCTTTGGTACAGTCATGGTCCGTGACCGTAAGGATTGAATCATAGCCCTGTGCGACAGGTAGTTTAGTGATGAAATCGAGAGCGATAGTCTCGAAGGGCATAGCTTCCGGTTTAGGGTATATGGGTTGTAGTGAAGCCCTAATAGGGCGATTGTTGATTTTGTGTCGTTGGCATTCCGCGCAACCTCTAACATACGCCAATACCTCTTGTCGTATTGTTGGCCACCAATAGTATCGTTCTACTAT
>WITN01000867.1:0-35151 GCA_015025155.1 Lactarius quietus | reverse complement strand
TAATAAGCTGAAATTGTGTAACAGAGTCCTCAGGAGAAAATTCCTTAAGGTATTCATGAATCTTTGAGTCAATATTTGCCTCCTCATAGTTCTTCTCTGCTTGAGATAGAGCTGATTTTGATGAGTTTGACAGTTGTAGCATGGCATGCTTAAAGATGAGGATAACAGCTTTCACAAAGGTTAAATACACTCTAAGAATGGTAAAGTGAAATACCAATAATAAAATGTTGATAACCAAAATCAGAGGTGGAGAGCTAAAGAGAATATATCATTAATCATAAAGACAGATGCATATAATAAGAGACAGTACTTTTTGAATGGTGGCAAGTGACATAACGCGCTTGTCTTAAATAGAATTAAGATCAAGATTAATAAACATATGGTGATGACTCACAAACTAGAGAGCCAATGATGGACACATCAATACACTTGAGAGGAGAGTGCACACTTACAGACTAATATGTCAGATAGTTAGAGATGTAAGGGCAGGTATCATCAGGAGGCATAAGATGCAACAGTGTGAGCAGCTACTCACATTCTGAAAGATCAAGATAAGCAGAATTAGCAGGCTATAAAAACAGCAAGATATCACAGCAACTCACCAACTAAAGAGCCAAACATGAACTTTTTTAGCAGATTTCAGACAGAAAGGCATCACTGCCACTAACTTTCTAGAGAGCCAAGAAAAGGCTTTGTCAGCAGGCTTACAAGCAGTGAGAGATTAAAGCCACCCACTTCCTGAAGAGTCAAATAGAGCTATGTCAGCAGGCTAGGGATGCATCAAGGAGCCACATCCACTTACCAACTGAAGAGCCAAGAATAGGCATCATTAGCAGGCTGAAAATATAGCAAGACATCCTGCCCACTCACCAACTGGAGAGCCAGACACAGATATCATCAGTAGGCTAGAAATGCAGCAAACACTGCAGCCACTCACACTCTAAAAGGCCAAGAACCAGCATTGTCAGTCAGCAGAAAACACAGAGAAACACTGTAGCTACTCACCAACTAGAGAGCAAAGACATAAATCATCAGCAATATAGAAATACAGTGAGTCACTATGGCCACATACTTCCTGAAGTGCCAAGAGCAGGCATTATCAGCAGGCTTGAGATGCAGTGAGGTACAACAGCCACTCACATCCTGAAGACCCAAGGATAGGCATGGTTAGCAGACTAGAAATGTGGCAAGGAATTGCAGCCACTCACATCCTGAAGAGCCAAAAACAGGCATTGTCAGACAACTAGAAATAAAACAAGGCACTACAATTACTTACTCTCTAAAGCCAAAAATAGGCAAAATCAGCAAACTAAAGATGCAGAAAGCACTGCATCCACTCACAAACTGAAAAGCCAAGGTCAGGCAATGACAGTCAGCTAGACAGATAGAGGGCATTATAGCCCCACTTACTTTCTGGTGAGCCAAAGACAATGGTTGTCAACATGCTAGAAATATAGTAAAGCACATCAGCTACTCACTTCCTAGAGAGTTGAAGACAGGCATTGTCAGAAAGTCTAAGACACAATAAGATATTTCACTCACAAACTGGATGAGAACAGGCATTGTCAGAAGCTTGAGATACAATGAGGTAGCAACCACTCACAAACTGAAGAGCCAAGAAGAGGTGTCATCAGCAGGATACATATGTAGCAATACACCTATAACTACTCACAGACTGGAGAGTCAAGAACAGGTTTTATCAGCAGATATATGATAACAGTGAGGCATTGCAATCACTCACATCCTGAAGAGCCAAAGACAAAATTCATTAACAGATGAGAATGCAGCAAGGCACCACAGCCACTCACATCCTGAAGAGCCCATGGCATGTGTCATCAGCAGGCTAGAAAGCATGAGACACCACAGCAACTCACAAACTAAGAGCCAAAGATAAGCATTATGAGTAAGCTAGAAACACAGTGAGATGCTGCAGTCACTCACTTCCTGAAGAGCCAAGAACAAGTGTTATCAGTAGGCTTGAGCTGCAGCAAAGCATAGCAGCCACTCACTCTCTGAAGAGTCAAGGACAGGTGTTATCAACAAGTCTGAGACACAGTGAGGGACAGCAGCCACTCACCAACTAGAGAGAAAAGGACGGACATAATGAGTAGGCTAGAAACACATTACAGCACCATGACCACCTACTCTCTAAAGAGCGAAGATAGGCATCATCAGCAGACTTGAAGTGTCACAAGATACCGCAGCTACGCACATTCTGGAGAGCCGAAGACAAGTATCGTCAACAAGCTTGAGATGGTGAGACACTGCTGCCACTCACAGACTGCAAAGTCGAGGACAGAGGTCAATAGCAGGTTAGAAACGCGGCAAGGCACTGCCGCTACTCACGAACTGAAAGGCCGAGGACAGGCAGCATTAATACAATATAAATGCAGCGAGGGACCGCAGTCACGCACAGACTGGAGAGCCGAGGACAGGTGTCAGCAGGCTTGAGACGCAGCGAGGAACTGCAACTACTCACGTCCTGGAAAGACGAGGAGGGGCGTCGTCAACAGGTTGGCACACAGTGAGACACTGCAATAACTCACTTCCTAGAGCCGAGAACAAGCGTCGTCAGCAAGCATGAGACGTAGCGAGGCTGTAGCTACTCACGGACTGCAGACCCGAAGACAGTGGTTGTTGGCAGGCCAGAAACATAGGGAAGCACTACAGCCACTCACCAACTGGGGAGTAGAGCGCCAGCGTCGTGGTCAGTCGATATCTCACAAGTGTTATTAAGAGAGGGCACTCACAAGCTGAGAGTGGGCGGCGGTGGAGAATAATCAGGCATGAACCATCAATTGAAACCTTACAAACACTTGCCCAGACGTATGGAAATGGAGCAAGACATTCCCGAATTACACGTTCGACCTCAAACCCATCCAGGTGACGAACACTGCGATTTTCGTTGAGATCGTCGCTCAGTTCGTCAGCTCAGATGGCCGCACTCACCGGCTCAAAGCGGTCTTAACACTCAATTCTATATTACCCCTCTGCACGGCTAAAAGCATTAATGCGACGACATCGTCATTCAAAGCTGCAGCCGTCTTCTCAACAAGGTCATCGCAGCGGCTATCTTTCATGTGCATTTCTGTGGAAGGAGTATCAGCATCTGACCTGGGCATATCACCTTTGGCTTACTCTCTAATCGCACATATTTAGCATTTGGACCAAGGGGACCCAGGTAATAATCTTGAAATCGTTCCTCCGCCACTCGAGATATATTATCCGGATATTTATCTGGGTAATCCGCAATGTCCATTTCGACATTGTACAAGAACTGGTCATATTTGGTGAATACAGCGATAACGGGGACTTCAAAGGGGCGCATCAGATGCAGTCACTAGCAGGAATAATCGGAACAACGCACCATTCGGGTCGGGGGAGATCTTGTCGTAGAATTTCAGATCGAGCCCTGGTCGGTGGTAGTCCATTGGGACGCAGTACCTCAAAACATGACCGTCAGTTGTCGTAATCGTGAAAACATGGTATCCAAACCATATCGCATGCAATTTGTCTCGCAGATTCTTTTCTCCACTCTTGCGTTGAATGAATTCTTTCAAGATATCGAGTTCGTCTGTGCTACCCGACTCTATTCCCTTAGAATCGTGAAAAACATAACCCGGATGATTTGAGAACACCAGTTCGTCGTCGATCCTGTGCTCGCCACGCTAGATCCATGTTAGTTTGAGGCAACTGAAGAGACGCATCATTGCTACTAACATTCACTGATGGTTCAAGTTTGACCTGGTCGGAAGTGGGATCCGAGTCAAGCTCGCAAACAAAAGCTAGGACCACGTACCTCCTCCTCTCCTCGGTAAATAGTGGGACTCTCCGTTGTTTCACAAACTCTTTGTAGAATCGATGTCTTTCCTGCATTTGCCCTTCCTATAATAAGGACTCGGAATCGGAACTCTGGAAGTTGACGACGGGTTTGTTCGGTATCCATTGGTGTGATGGACTCGGAGCAAAGGTTCAAGTTCTTTATCGATTTGAGTCCATAATCGAGCGGAGCACGTGACCACTTCCCATACGGTATCTCACAGCGTTTCTCAGGCAAAAGTATGTCTCACAACACTCAAAATACACCATGGCATGGTCTAATAAGCTCAATTTCGTCTCTCTCCCAGGACGTGGGAGTCCATGCATATTAGCCTACTCTGACAATTACAATACAATTCGTAGTATCTCACAGTAAATATGCCCGCGGCTTCCGTGACTCGCACTTCTCAACTCGATTAAACGACCGTCACAGTATGCAATCTGTGTGATAGTAATGGGTCGATTTACCTCCTTGCCATTAATCCTCAGAGACTTGAAATATAGCTCAGTACTTTTGCTGGCGCAATGATGAACAATGGCTAGCTGGTGATGCAGCGATGAGCAAGTTAATAGTAAACTAAGTCAAAAAGGGCTAATTACAAGGGAACGATATTTGCTGCCATCACTGATAAATAATACTCTATCGATGCTTACCTTCCAACAAAATATTCATCCGACACTGTGTCAAAAGAATAGAAGCCAAGGAAACCAGGTCGCAATTGTAACACATAGTACCCTATGAGTCAGTGTCGTGATAATGGATCAGAGAAATCTGGCGGGCCCCGTGAGGCCTCATCGGCCAGGGCATAGAGGCATGACATGTGATGTGAGGACTTTTGATCTCGATCAAGAGTATTCAGTCCGATGCCAGACCAGATAACATCATGCATGGCGGTACTTAACCTATGGGGTCGTTGTGCCCTGTAACCGATGGTTCGAGTTGCAGGAAAAAGATAAGTCGAGGAGCCCATCGCAATCAAAGTGTTCATCCAGGTTGCGCACAAAACTGATTTTACCTCCGCGCAATGTAATGAGTTAGTTATTGGCAAGCGTGTACAACGTCGAATGAGTATGCCCACATGTCGCCTTCCGTCCACGCGTTGCCTGGTCTGGCCCAGTCACCCCTTGCATCACGCGCTGCCATCGTTCTTAAATATGGTACTAGGAGTAAATGTGGAGCGATTCTGGAGGAAGTGGATATTTACGTCCGGTGAGCGCATAATCGTCGTCTGATCGAACCTTGACCAGTTAGAGCGAAGCAACATTCGTGGGACTGAACAAGCGTCGTATCCGTGATGCAGATTCAGAGTGAATGTCATAGGCGACCCATAGACGCTACTTAAACTTCACGAACTTCATGACCAATATTTTCTTGCCTGTCAGAATACCTAGGTTGGATGTGAGCGAAATTAGGACCAAATAATGGAGGAGGCAAGAAAAGATATTGATGTTACGCACTGGCACTCTGCTATGCAATGCTGGAGCCTCCATCGATCCCGTCCATGCGCACGCGGTATCAGCTCGTAGTCGTGGCTGAAGTGGCGTACGAATGTCGCTCTATACTGAGCCTGCGCCGACCTGCGCGCTCTCGCCTATCCAAATAGCAGGACTCGGATAAGCGACTGAATTTCTGAGTCCGTCCGAACGCACCCTTAGCTTGACCCTTAGTACCTACCACATCATGCCGGAAGTGGAGGACGGCGGAGCTCTGGGCTTCGAGGGTGGTCAAGGAAGCTTTGAGGGCCTCCCGGAGATGAGAGTAAGGTTAGTCAGAACCAAGGACTAAGCGACAATTGAATGTTTGATTGAATGCGAATGCCAGAAAAGCTTGCAGAAAAGTGAGTGGGTGCTGTAACGTCACGGTCGCGGAGCTAGGGGGTTTTCAGCAACAAGTGCAATCAAGATCCGTAAGAAAACCTCAACGGCCTTTGAAGTTTCGAGGGTAAGTTTTCCCGTGACAGCATGAAACTAGATGCAGAAGTTGTTCACGCACGGTGTACTTTGCGTGTACAGATCTGTCGTCTCATCCGACAGTGCCAACTAAGTGTTCCCACTGCAGTGACTGCGCTGATCTTCACGAGGAAACTGGGGCCTCAGAGGATAAGTCTGACGAATTGGCAATCTGTAGCAACTGTCCGTCATCCTCACAATTTCTGCGCCACTTTTTTTGTTTTCCTGCCACACTCCCTCCCAAGTTCCCTTCTCACGGTCAGACAGACGCCTACGCCCACGGACGACACCCACGAGGCCTCCGTTCAGACTCCCTCCCTAGATCCTGAGAATAACACTTCACCCGATCGTTACGGAAATATGCACCCAAAAAAGGCCGACACGTGGTCAGTCAACCAGGGCGCAAACACTTTAACACCCCCATCAGAAACTCTCTCAGAATGGTGATAACTAGCCACTGGCAGGCGGTGATTTGACAGCGGTTGCCGCCTGCACGGTCACAAGCCCATTGCAAGCGCTCGCTCTTCAAACTTCTATTGCCTGTCTGTGGCAGATCTGGCCTGGACAGTAACGCGGACTTTCCCAGGACGCGGACTTCGTGCTCCGCCTCGTATAAATCAAACCCTACTACCCTAGGCCTTGGTCTGCCTTATCTGTCCATTCCAAAGCTCTCAGCAACACCCCGAAAACCGCAGCGTTCACCGAGCCTCTATCGTACCTGATGAGTTCCCCTCCCGCTACGGAACTTGAAGAAAGCCCCCTCGATGCGATTATCAGGGAGGTTGACCGGTCGGTACTCTGACCGGAAGCCGAGTCGTTTGTTCTACTCACCTAAGTGATTCAGATTCCGTATCTTGGTAATTGGCCGTGTCAGTTTATTCCTGCCCTTTCTCCTCGTTCCTTCGTCACTAATCTATCTTTAGTCCGGCGTTGGAAAGTCATCCCTGATTAACCATGTTTTCCGTATCAAAATCGCGGTAAGAAGATATCACATCAGGCTAACGACAATTGACCCCTTCGGTTGTAGCCTGTCGAGGACCATAAAGCGGGAGATGCGAAGATTGACAACGAATTCACATCAGAGGAAAATAAACTTTTCGTTCTTCATGATTCCAAAGGCTTTGAACCAGGACAACTCGAAAACTTCGACATTGTACGCAGATTTGTCGAAGAACGATCGGAGAAGCCGCTCCTGAAGGACAGAGTTCATGGTATATGGTATTTATATTTCTTTTGTAAATCGATGACTCTTTCACCGTCATCAGGCTCTGTGTAGATACGCCCACGGCTGGAGGTCGTGTATTTGAGACAGGAGACGAGAAGCTGCTCCAATTTGCACAAGATAAAGACGGTACGTTCTTGAACTCTGTCTTATTACTCTTCGATAGAGTCGTGATTATCAATCAGTTCCCCTTGTGCTCGTGTTTACTCAGTACGACCGACTAGAGAGGACGAAGGAATTTCAGTTGCGAGGAAACAAAGATATGGACCCAACTAGTCGGCGTCGCCAGATTATAGAGGATGCAGAAAAGGCGTTTGAAGCCTGCTTGCGCTCGCTCAACTTGAAGCCCGGTACCCGAAAGCCAAAATATGCCAAAGTTTCAGGTACAGTCGATTTGCGTCATTGTACTATCTTGTATTGACCGCTTGCCAGTGCGTAAGGGTTATGAAAAATATGTTTCATCCCTGGCGGAAACCACTGGGGATATTTGTAAGGAACGAGTCAAGGGCGACGCTTGGGTGATGTGGTCAATGGCACAGCGAGCAAACCTCCCGGTCAAAATTGAAGCGTGTATTGCGTAAGTTTTATCTATCTATAAAATTAAAAATTATTTACATCTATTCACCCCTGGAAAGCAAGGGCGTCAGTCGTACGTACCTCAGGTGTCGGCTGCGCGCGCTTGCATAATAGTTTTCAGAATATATTCAGGGGCTTCAAGTTGCTAGTTCATTGCCCTTTTTTGGACAGTGGATACTTCGCGACTGCCTTGAGAAAGTCCACAAAGATATTATCACTTGTTGGAACTTTAAGGACGAGGGCGAGGTAATTAACTGCTGAATTTACATTAGTTTGACTTACACACTCGTAATTAGGTTCTCATCAGTCGCGAATTTCAAGACTGGATGATACGTCTTGTTGATGCCGTCAAGACCGAACTCAGTGCCCCAGAGTGTGTGCTGATTCACACGCACAATGACGAGTTTTGACATCACTCTCAGTCCTCCAAACATTGATGAAGCGAGCAAATTTGTAGCCCTCGCCTCCAATGCTTCCAAATCTTTTGTGCCAGTTGTCGCCGGTCTAGGTGTGGCAGCTCTGTCTGCGCGATGGCTTTCAATCACCTTAGGGCAAAATTTGTACGCGCTGTTCAGTTCCAATCCTTATAACTTGATCTTATTTGTGATGGGTAGTTCCGAAGCTCGACGATTGCTAATCGCCTACATTGTGGATCTCGTCAAAGTTTTGATGGAGCTTTTCAACATAACCCTCAGGGTTGATTTGGCATTCAAAACGAGTTGGAAGGAGCTCCACGGCGCCTTTGAGTCATATCAAAGCACGCGCTCTTGTCAAGAGATCCACGAGAGCATTCGTTCAAAGAAACGATCTACCGTAGACAACTGGAACGTTGGCAGTGAGATCCGTCAATTATTGAAGGTGGACAAACACTACACCTCAGGCTCTTGAATTACTGTGGTTATTAAGGTGCCGTGGTTTCCTTACAAATGTTACAAGCACGTATGTCAGAATTGTGGTCAATGTATGATGGCTGTGGCTCGTGGACATTATCAGAGTGCCTGTGATTGAGACAGTACGATCATCTTTGGAATTCGAGGACGGGGTCCATGAGAGCGATGGAGGGTGTTGATCGAATCGAATCCTCGGTCGATTTCACACGATCGGTACGCCCCGGTGCGTAAGGCCGTAAGGACACGGGACGGCGCTGCCTGCAGCGTCAGCCAGTTCGGCTTCTGTCACCCTATCCTCACCGTCCTGTGCCCCAACCCTTGGCGCACATTCAGTTATCGCTCTCAAAAGCCCTCGTGCGAGCCCTACTCCTTTCCTGCTTCCCATGACAATAGCAACCTAGATGTCTGCGCGCCCCTGGGGTGGTTCAAGTTCTTTCAACCGCGCAAAACACACATAAGAGAGGTGATGAACTCCATTGGCGATTGGGGGGGGGGGGGGGGTTGAAGACGGTGGAGATGGGGGACGAGGTGAGTCGCTCTTTCTCGCGTTTCGCCACACCTAAGCCTGAACGACCGATTCCGATATGACTATATGACTTGATAGCACCACAGTCACGCCTCGGCGACGCTGCACCTCTCCCACCTTCTGCGCGTACTCAAGCCCATGCTGTATAGGAATCATGCGCTTATTCGCCAGCAAATACTCACATACACGCAGCCCGTCGAGGCGGCGTGCCTCCTCTGCTAGTGGCCTGTGGACTTGTTTTCGACCACCCGAAAACCCAGTCTCTGACCTCTACGTCCGAGGGCGACGGGCATAGTGTTTCATCGCAGTTGAACAGAGTACAAGGAGTGTATCGACGTCCTCGGCATCGTCACGCTTAACGAAGCCGCAGTACGATGACCTGATCGTCAAGCTGACTTCTTGCGGGTTAATCCGTGCCCGGGACTCAGCCTCCAGTTCGCCATCGAGGAGCCGTACGGAGACTGCGCGCGTACCTGTGCGACCCTCTATCGACTCTTCACAGTGTGCTTCACCCGGAGCGACATAAAGCTGGTGCGTGCCCCTCCTCGTCTTCAATGTAGTCCCTGCACCCAGGCACGCAGTGGACTGAGCACGACGCATCCCCGGGCCCAACGTAGTCACGAACGACGTCGCGCGCACGCGCTTTGCCTTCGTTCTGGATATGGACGGATGCGTAGGGCTGGCACAGTGACCTGTGCCTCGTCTGCGTGAGGTTCAGTGGACTGCGCGACTAGCAGTCGGGGACTGGGTCATCACGCCCACTGCATGGCAAGAACGATCTGGGCGCCGTGACGCGCGGAGGAGGCATCGAAGACCCCGGGACCCTAGCAGAGTACTGCCAGCATATGGTTGGGCCTGCGTGCGGCGGCACACGACGACGGGTGAATGTATGATTCCGATTCTTCTGGTGTCCGCGCGTCAGCAGTGAGGAGCAGTAAGAGAAGATGAGAAGGGCAAGGACGGTGCAGTACAGCTACACAGCCAGCAAGTACGCGTGACGCTCACGCTTTAGCAGACGTTCCACGGACTGACGCACTTTGCACTCTCATGTCTCACCTCCGGTTCCGAGCTCATCTCTGCCCCCTCCGTGTCTTTCTCAGATGGCACTGCAGCCACGGCAGCACAGGTGACGCCTCGACCTCCTCGGGCTCGGGCGCAGACTCGTCGTTGTCGTCATGGTAGTGTCGCTCACAAACGTAGTTTCTATGTCTTTCATTTTCATTTTTAATGCACGAGGGAGAACGTAGAGAATTCACCAAGTTGTGCAAAGCAAATGATACTCTACCAAATTGTCCAGTTATGGCTTAACGAATGTCGATTTAGACGCTCAAAGAATTTCGTTTCAGAACAAAGCAGCGAACCGAACCCAGGTTATCATCTTGTCCTATCGAATGGTAGTGTATCGAGTCAAGCTCCATCACAATGCTCCCACGTTACACCATCGCCTTTGACTATCCTAGCGATTGGGCCCCCTTCCCGAAGGCCCACCGGATCTGCAGCGCGTTGACGCAGCCCACATTGCCAAAGTAGCCAGCAAATAGCCTCCGGAGGCACGAGGAGAGTGTGCTATTCGCATTATGGCAGCGCGAGCTGGGCCTATCCAGACTTGGAACGCAAGATTGTGCGTGACTGTGCAGGTTAAAGCGCCACTGGCGAGGGTCGCGGGGGGGGGGGGGGTTCGAGAGACCACGAGGCTTCAGCTTCTCAGGCCAGGGTTAAGTTCACCGCTTGAGCCAAAGGTAAAAAACAATCGGTCAGTCAAGTCACTGGTACGAGACTTCAGGGCCTCACCATCAGGTCTTCGAATTCCCAGACATTCCCAAGGGATGACGCCGAGCCCGGGTCTATAGGAGGCAGGAGGCCCAACTCGGAGGTGGTGAGTTGCGTGAGGTATTACTACTAGAGGTCACAGTAAGGGTAGTGAATTCTCCGCTGCAAATGCATCACGCATCACGGAACTTGAAGGGAATAGAAGGCCCGTGAGTGGGGGACCATTAAGATAAGGAGACGAGACGCGAGATTCTCTCACGTGGCATGTGACTGGGGCTGGGCTAGTAAACTGTCCTTGCTGCCCCCCTCCCTTAACACGTCACATGACATTACGTACAACATCACGCGACAATAACGCGAACTTATCACTTCGATAACAAAATATTTAACTGTTATGTGACATGTCACGTCACAAATGAATCATTAATATGTTACTTCCCTTTTTGGATTAGTAATTACGTGCCTAGGTCACGTGACCTTGTAAACAGAAAATGAGAGTACACGACGTATTCAACAATATCGATTCCCACGCATTTTCCCACGTACTCAAGTGCTACCGCTCACAAAGGATGACTTTTCCCCACCGTCTGTGAACCATCACACCCAGACAAAGTTTGAAGAAGATAAGATTTAATGGCATTGTTTGTTATCCAGGGCGTTGTGTGGGCCAAGGTGTGGGCTGGGCAGTGGGACACGCAAGTGAGTTCGGCTAGCCACTCGCAGGCTGCCGCTTGATCGGGCCGGCATGGGAGATTTGCTAAAGTCACTACACGCTCAGCGCTCAGCACCCGCCACCATCTTTATGCTCGCTCTGCTTCTTCTTCCCGCCACCTCGCTCCTAGTTGACGCACTCGCCGTGCTGCTGGCTCATTGCCCCTTACCCCTCACCCTCCGCCGCTGCTACAGCTCACGGTCCTGCCTCGGTGCGTTAACTCTTTTCTGCCAAGCTTCTTACACCACGCGCGTCGTAGGGTGCCAGCGGGAGCGACCCGTATCATGGATATCGGATCCCTCCCTCCCCAACCATCCCATGGCAGCTGTATGAGGTCCCTCGACGGCTGGGCATCCCTCTCCCTTCAGAAGGGGCCCGGACGACTTCTCGGCCCTCCGCCGTCACTGCAGCTCACGGTCCCGCCTCGGTGAGACATTCTTCCAAAGCTTACCCTTTTTTTATCAAGCTTCTAACACCTGGCGTGTCATAGGTTGCCAGCGGGAGCGACCCGTATCATGGATATCGGATCCCTCCTCCCCAATCACCCCATGGCAGCTGTATCAAGTACCTCGACGGCTAGACATTCCCTCTCCCTTCACGGCCAGGCATCTCTCTCCCTTCAGAAGGGTACAGACGGCTTGCCGTCACTGCAGCTCACGGTCCCGCCTTGGTGAGTCCCCCGTTCCCTCGACGGCTAGACATCCCTCACCCCTCACGGCTGGGTATCCCTCTCCCTTCACGGTTAGGCATCCCTCTCCCTTCAGAAGGGCGCAGAGGGCTTTTAAGCCCTTCGCTGTCACTTAGGGCCACGGTCCCGCCTCGGTGAGTCCCCTCTCCCTTCGTCCCTTCGTCCCCTCTCCCTTCGCGCCCTCTCCCTTCGCGGCTAGGCATCCCGCTCCCTCCACGGCTAGGCATCCCTCTCCCTTCAGAAGGGCGCAGACGGCTTCTCGGTCCTCCGCCGTCACTGCAGCTCACGGTCCCGCCTAGGTGAGTCATTTATCCGAAGCTTAACCTTTTTTTATCAAGATTCTTACACGTCCGTGTCAACGCTTATATATTTCAGTGCTGGCCTATGACGACACGCCCTCTACCGCACCCGTCTTCACCGCTCCGTCACTCGAGGCTGTCTATGTTTCAGGGTGAGCTTCCCTGCTGCGAAAGCAGGGAACCGCTTATCAATTTCAGCGTTTATGCTGGCCTCCAAGATCATCAGCGACGACACTTACTCCAACAAGTCCTGGAGTTTCAAGAACGGCGAGAAGATACGATGCCTCCAAGATCATTGGCGACGACACTTACTCCAACAAGTCCTGGAGTCTCAAGAACGGCGATTACAATGACGAGAAAGGGCGGAGCGCAAGAGACACAAGTCTTATTCGAGATTGATGGGATCACACCTGTCACTTTGCGGACAAACGACATGCCCCGTATCTGTGTATCTTTTGTTCTGTTTCGCTTAACCCTTGTTGCGCATCCCTTTTTTTTATTAATTACGTTCTATGTCGCGTGAGCCATGTAATCGAGCAGCACCTTCCATTCAAGTATATATTTCTGACTAAAAGGAGCCGGAGAACGTGTGGCGTATGAGAGGGGGAATACAAGGCACAAGGCTGATTACTATATTGCTCAAACCTGTGTCCGTCATGTGCCGCGATCACTCGTTGGACGAGCTCTATAAAACATCGCAGTTGCTGTTGACCTTTCCCACGTCGACGGAGACGCCGCTCGACTCGAGTTCTGCCGTTTTTCGCGACTGAGACAGTGCTCAGCAAGCCTGATGAAACCGGCTCCGTCTTTCTCCACTCTCATCAAAAACCGCGGATCTTGAAATTTGATTTGATACTCGAGGCCGTCGCAAAATTCTCGGATGGTGTGTATGTAATATTCCATTTTCTCCTTGTACGCTTTTTTCTTGTTGTCCCCTCCCTCTTCGGTATCGATTAGTCCACTGTCGTCGTCGGACTCCTCTTCAAAGTCGAACCCAGCCATATTCTCCCGGTCGTAGGCCTTGTCTTCAACACCACCACCGTCTGTCGTCTTCGGGATCTCCAGCCCTGTTGCATCTGTGGGCGCCACGAGGGGCTTGAGGGACGGGTGAGACCAGAATGGCACGGTACGATTCCGTGTTACTTCCAGGAAAAATCGAGGATGAACAGGATGAAACTGCTGAACGATATGCTTGCACAGCAGGAAACAACTGACGGCAAACCGCGGGCAGGTGCATGAAAAGTTTGTGGTGTCCGGGCGGTATTTATCGTTCATCGGCTGCGTTATTTCTGTTTTCATTGCCACCGTCCAGTCGTACTTGAAATCCTTCCTCCATTTTGCCAGTTCACGGAAGCGGCCTATATCGTTCAACATGACCTCAAGTTTTCGATAATATGTTGGCGCCAGCTTCGTAACCAGCACCCACGCAAGGAGGTCTAGGCGCGGCAAACTGAAGTGATGGAGGTAGTCCTCCTTCACGTGGCCCAACTAGATGATATGGTGAGTCACTTTTTCCGTCTTCCTTTCTAATTCACTCACTGTCCCTCGACGAACATCGTCGTTTTTAGGCGTGGGATCTCGATGGGGTTACCACTGCGTGCCCACAGTTCCCACCTTCCCAGGCGGTACCAGTTCTCCCAAAGGTACGCCCAAAGGTTCGCTAGGTCATATTGAAAACAAAACTCATACATTTGCTTTACAGCCCATGCCTTAATACCGTGGCCTGACGGATACGAATACCCCGGAATGAGAGGATGTGCGCAGAAATGCGACTCCATCATTTTGACGACGGTGTCGCGGTCATCAATTGGGCAAAAGGTACGTCGCGCAGCTTGATCTTCATCAGGTTCTGGCTCATCAATTACTGGTCCGGAATCACGAATTGTTGAAGGGGCAGGAATACGGATAGTGAGTTTTTTTGGGGCGTTATCTGAATGTGTAGAAACTCCCGGTAAATTAGAGTCTCCTCCGGTGAGTTGTGGACCACCAACGCCAGTGGGATTGTCTGCGGAATCAACAACTTCCTGCACTTCGGGGCGACTACTGGCAAGTGTTGGCCCATCGACATCACCCCGTACGCTCTGAACACTTTGGCTAGAATGTGCGACGCAAGCGATGGGAATGCGAATCTTGATGGAGTTTGGGTCTTTGCTGGTGAGTGGTGTCGTATTCGCATTGTTTCCCTGTGTGTTTTGCTCACAGATCTCCTCAGGAACGCTACCCTCGCTGTCGTTTGGATCCATGCGACCATAAGGCTTGAAGGTGACGTTGATGAAGCTGTGCTTGCCATTGGCCCGCTGAGCGTTGTATGGAGTGGTAGGTAGGTTCCCTTTGAGCCGTCTTCTGATGGCCTCGTGTTGATGCCACCAACAGAGCTGGTGTTTCGCGTTTGGCCAAACTTGACGACTGGCGCCAATTTCCGCCATGTCTTTGTCTGTATGGACAAACCGGGGGACCAGGCCGTATTCATCACGCAAGGCTGTTGCCCAAGCCGCCAACGCCCTGGTACGTTTTTTATCCTCAACGGACGACGCAGTGGTCAAGAGGCAATAGGAAAGCGGGAAGCCAGTATTGTCATATTCCCCGAGGATGGTGTATAGTTCTAGATGGCGTGAATTGGTATTATCTATTTATTTTTTCAGTTAGCATGTTGCATCTGATGCTTGGAAACACTCTCACAGGTTGTGTCCATCCCGATTTCGACGATCTTTCCTTGCAATGGCCCCACAATCTTTTTCATCACCCACGCGATTTGTTCGACTCCAACAATTTCCGGCATATCAAGAACTGCGACATCGGACTTGAGTTCTCCAAGAAGCGCTTTGACAGAGGGTAGCTGCTCTCTATCCCGTTTCCATAGCGTCTCACTCATCGTTGTCCATGCGAAGTGAACCTGGTTCGCGGTAACGGATGGGTGTGTTTGTAGCACCAGTTTTGCGACTTCGTGGGGAGAAAACCATTCCAGGTTTTCACGGATCAACGCTGCAGCTTCAGGGGGTAAAGCAACGTCGTAGTAAGGTACATGCTTTGCATGGTGTTCGAGCCAGACGGTAAGTTTGTATGTGTTTTCTTTGCCTCTTCCATTTGCGCGATACGATATATTCAACCTGCCTTTACAGGTGTAGCGGTGCATGCCGAGGGTATCCCTATGTTTGGCTCCTTCCTTCTGACTCAGACGCGACTTCCGCTTTTGGCTTTCATCTTGGCAGCACCAGTGTCGGGTTTTATGGCCACTCTCTAGTGGTTGATTCTCCTTTACCCTGGTTATGTCCGTCATTTTCTTTTCTTTTGTGTTTAGAGATTTGCTTACGTGAAGCGGTAGCCGGTGACTTTCCAGACCTGGTATGCAGTTGCTTTAATGTAATCTCTGTCGGAAATTGATGGATCTGCAGGTAAGTCATAGCACCCATGAAAGAAGATATGATCTGATGTCTTGAAGACCTTTTTCAGCTGGGTCATCAGAGCATTTTCGTCCTTGAAGGTGATCGCGACATTTTCCTGGATGATTTGTCGGGTAAGGGTTCTTTGAGAATCCGAAACATAAATCCTGCTGACCTTATTTGTAGGCTCTATATCACTATCTTCTTCACTGTTATGTGTAGGTCCTTCATCAGCTCTGTCCCGCTTACGTTTTCTCTGCATGCTAAGCTTGCACATATTTCGGCACTTTTCACAGGTCTTGTATTTATAGCCATCTGGAAGTGTAGCCTTGCACTTGGATTGGGTGCACTGGTTCACGGATGGTGGGGCGAAGCCATCCTTGTTGAGTGGTAGCATTTGGGTATGTGGGAACATGCGTGGGAATCGAAATTGTTGAATACATTGTGTACTGTCATTTTCTGTTTACAAGGTCACGTGACCTAGGCACATAATTACTAATCCAAAAAGGAAAGTAACATATTAATATCCAGTTGTGACATGACATGTCACATAACAGGTAAATATTTTGTTATCGAAGTGATAAGTTCACATTATTGTTGCGTGGTGTTGCACGTGATGTCATGTGACGTGTTAAGGGAGGGGGGCAGCTGGGCCAGTTGGGCTAGTACAGGAGAAGAAATGAATCTATCGGGAGATGATGGGAAGCAGAGGTGATGCGATGAGCCGCTGTTCTAAGGACTAGGTTGTTCACGTGATGCGTAATGGACTGATTGATGGACTTATTTATCCAATTATCTCCAGGTCATGGGAGTGTTGTTGCCACTGGTGTACAGAACTGTAGCCTTGAAAAAACAGCAACGGCTTGGATACGAAGTTAGCTCTTTCAAACGGGGCAACCGTGCAATTCTCCTTGCGACATATTTTCCATTCATCCAATTTTCGCTCTCACCACTTTGGCGATGGCGATGGCGGCAGGCTCAACGAAAGTTACCCTACTTGGTAACATGAGGGAACGTCCTCGACTGGTCTCTCCAAGCCAGCGAAGATACCTACTCTCTATTTATCTCCACACTTCGCCTGCGCTCACTCGCCGAGTCGTCAGTGCCGCCGACTTATAACTCTTTGTCGTAGGTTTCAGCACACTACTAGCAGTCCGCACCTCGCAGAGCACGACGTCCCGTACGTCTCCATTTTCCATCTTTTCCTGTGCTTTCCAACCTTTCCGGGCCTGGTACTCCGCGAAGGACGGCCTATGCGCGATGTTCGTCCTTACCCAGTGCCAAACATGTGAGCCTCACCAGTGCGGTGTCCGTCTCTCCTCCCCCAGCGTCCTCCTTGTACGTTCCTTATGCCCCCTTTGGCGCCACGTTCCCGCACGCCAAGCCCTCGTGCGCGTGCTCCTCTCTAATCCTGCTGCCCAGCACAGTGGCCTGGACGTCTGTGAGTCCCCTGCCGCGATTCTTCCAGCTGCACCAGGCACCCATTGGGGAGTGAGGGACTTCATTAACGATGGCAAGGTTAAGGACGGCGGGGATTGGGATGAGCTCACGCTCTTTCTCGCTTAGGCGGTTTTCGAACCATTCATTCGCGATACGACTCGATAGCACCACACGCACTCCCACTCGACGCTTTACCTCCCCCACCCTCTGCGCGTGCTGGGGCTCCCGCTCATGTTGTATAGGTACGTGCTCAGCTGCTAGCGACTGCTCGTATACGTCCTACATGCAGCGACCCATCGAAGCGGCGTATTTCCCTCTACCTGTTGTCCGCTGACGCGGACATGATTTCGAGCACTATACGACCTCAGTCTCGAGGGGCCTGTTGCTTCCCCGCAGTTAAGCGTTTCAGGGGAGGGACCAACATCCTCGGCATTCTCGTACGTCACGAAGCCGCAACGTCACGACCTGATAGAGGCATGATCCTTGGTGCATGCATGGCGACTTCTGATACGACAGATCGGACGGAAGCTTTCCTCTTTGATTTTCTATTCTCTCTATCTACATTTATATCTGCCTATCTAGCTATAAAATGCCTAATACACAGATTTCCCGGTCTGACTTGAATGTGATTTTTAGAGGATTCGTTAAAATCCTAGGATAAATGCTCTTATCACGGGTAGAGTAAGTACGTGAACATGACCCCGTGGCCATGGGACGTTCAGCTTTCCTTTGTCAAAATGTTTCAGTGCTCCAAGTGACTCTGCGATGGGTCAATAAAACCGACCTTATAGAAAATATGGTAGCCCTGTCCTGGCCCGAGGCGATGGACCTACGCTCAATCCATGTTTATTGTCGGCTTCATCCGGTGCTAGCTGACGATTTGCTGGACCAACAGAAGTAGTACCAACACCCGCTGCGTTCTCTGAACCCGCGGCTTGGAGGGCCTTCGACTCAGACGATTGGCCGCAGCAGGTCCATGAGCTGGACGACAGGCGGGAACATGTCGGCTTCCATGACGTGGCGCTTGAAGCCTGAAGCCCGAAGAGCGGTGGTTCGCTCCCGCAGACCAGCCTGGGAGATGGCTTAGAAGGGGGAAGAAATGAGACGAATGAAGTGCCAATGATAGGGAACTCATGCCAAAGCTTCCAATCTTCCGCGAGTGCTGCCGAGGTTAAGATAGACGACCCGCATACCTGACACCTTGCTGTATTCAGCACCTGCAACTGTAAGTAAATAGATTGTTCCATTAGAAGCGATGATGCATTCGGAGACCCGGAGAGATAAGGCTACCTATGGATCCTGCTCAGATGAGCCCAGCCGATCGTAATGCAGTTCAGTAAAAAATAAGTTGACCATATGGCGGCACTCAAGAGTAGTAATGCTCATAGACCCCCATGTCCAAGGTCCACGTCTCCAGTCTGAGTAGCATTCATTCTCGGGCTCAGCCGCGAAACCTCCAAAACGGTGTTGCGGGAAACGTGTGGTTAAAGCAACGAGCGAGCGAGGCGATACATCATTCTGTGAGATAAGTATGAAAAAAAGGTCTCTGCAGAATGCAGTGCCAGTGGATGGGAACCGTAGCAATGTCCGGTCTAATGCCAGAGAGGGTCAGCCTGAACTTCATTGATGACACTCGCCGGATAGCACCCCGCCGACCCCGAGGTAGTAGCGCACCTTCACAAGCTCGGCCCCTTACAGTATGACGGCCCTCGATTCCAAATCACTCTGTCACGAGATTCATACTAATGCCAGACAGCGCCGCACTGATCGGGCCGTCATGAACTTGAACCCGCGGAGTACCCGCGGCCAATCGACCCTATACGACCGACTTCTCACCAGGGATCAGGTAGGCTACGATCCGGAGGCATTCCTACATTCCAACCCTACCCTCCATTGAGTCATCACTGCGGCTGGTGGCCAGCATATCGTGATATCAACGACAGGAATGTTACTATGCAACGGGCTGCGTCATTAACACAGCGTCCTTGGTGCCTTGCCTTGGTGACTATCCTTCGACTCGGAATCCGTGGTTTCGAACTGATTGGTGGCGGCCTGAGGTTGGACGACTCGGTCGAGTCCGAAGTCCGACGCCTATTTGGTCAGGGCCCAGACTGAGAACTAGTTTCTGCAGTAGTCGCACGAGGCGCGCTGGCGCCAAGTCCCCGAGATAGAAGGTGCATTGCGCTTCCGTCTGCAATCACAGTTTTCGGCTGTTAAGCCATGGGGACACGTACTGTTGCCACTGCAAGGCCACTTCTTTCTTGGCCGTCACATCGATTGAAGCCCGTGGCCATTCAACTCGAAGCCCCCCGCAGATTTCCGGTCGTTCCGAGTCGAGAGAAGGATCGATCATTTTAACATGAAGGGAACTGACCCGCGGGTGCACACATCACCTTCATTTCAAGTTGCTAAAACCATCGTCGAGTTCAGGGACATGCCTATAAATTTCCTGATCCCCATCGGTAAAATCAGCGCTCTGAAGCCCCTCATATCCTAATTCTATCATACCATCCCCTGACTTCATGCGCTGCAACCCACTCTCGGTGCTCTTCACCCTTACGGGCCTTTACCTCTCGCTCCTCGGCAGCCTCGCGATGCCCCACGTACCGCGTTGGGGTGGAATGCGGGTGATGCATGCATGGAGTACCGTGCCACAGAACTGGGTGAGCGTGGGCCATCCGCACGCTGAGACCACCATCGACCTCCACCTCGCTCTCAAGTCACACCACGAACACGCCTTGGTTGATAGCCTCTATGAGGTCAGCAACCCTAGGCATCCAAAGTACGTCTCCCCACCGCCATCCGCATGTGGATGTAGACCAGTGTCACGTCAGATATGGCGCATACCTATCTAAAGAGCAGGTCGCTGAGCTTGTTGCACCCCACCCGGACACGCTTGATCTCGTCTGTTCCTGGCTCAAGCATCACGGCGTGCCCTCTTCCTCCATTTCAACGACACTTGGTGGTGACTGGCTCGCGGTCATCAACGTATCACTGTCCCAAGCCAACGAAATGCTCGGCGCATCGTACCAACTCTACAATCATGTCGAGACGAACGACTCTGTTATCCGCACAATCAGCTACTCCCTCCCAGAGGCCCTGCATGGGCACATAGAAACGGTCGTGCCGACGACTTACTTCGCCTCTGCGCTGACAGAAGCATTGAAGCCGCGGATGCACCTCAGCGCAACAGTTGGGGCTGGAACAAAAACGGGTTCGGGTGAGCTCATGGCCCGGACGGAACCGACGAAACGCAAATCGGATAAATATGTCCATCCTTCGTTCCTGCGTTTCCTGTACAAAACGAGTGGCTACGTTCCCATGGCAGCGGAGCGGAACATGGTTGGGGTTGTGGGATATGGGGGGCAATACCCAAGCCCGCAGGATCTGAAGAAATTCATGACGGAATTTCGGTCAGACGGGGAAGATGCAAAGTTTACCGTAGAACAGGTCAACGGCGGCCTATATAATCCGAACATACCTGGCTTCGAGGCGGACCTCAACATTCAGTACACAGAGGCTATAGCGTACCCGACGCGACACGTCTTCTACAGCACAGGCGGTTCGATACTACAGACCGTTGATCCTTACCTCCAATGGCTCAAGTATGTCATCGGTCAAAAGACCGTCCCGCAGACAATAACCACGTCGTTTGGCGGCTACGAGTTTCGAGTCCCACCGGACCAGGCTGCAAGAATTTGCCTCCTATTTGCTCAGCTTGGGGCACGCGGCGTCAGCATTCTCTTCGCAAGTGGTAACTCGGGCGTCGGCGATGGGGACTGCACATTCAGGGACAGAAACGGCAACAGCCAGGTCTACTTCCTCCCCTTCTTTCCTGCTTCTTGTACGTCCCGCATTCCGAGTCAACTATTCTGATTGCGGGCTGGCATAGCACTGTACACGTCACTCACCGGGAAGTCACCGCTTGTAGGTCCATATGTAACAACCGTTGGCGGCACAACAGGCGGAAAGACGAAGGAAAATCCTGAGGTCGCGGCCAGTATCTCCGGAGGCGGCTTCTCGAACTACTTCCTTCGCCCTCCCTATCAGAAGGTGGCAGTGCCTTCCTTCCTCGAAAACCTTGGCAACACTTATGCGGGCAGCTACAAGTTGGTCCACTTACCTTACCTTAACTTATCTATTTTAACCTTGTATTTGCCTTGTATTTTGCAGCCCTATAGGTCGTGGGTATCCCGACCTCTCCGCACAGGCGATCTTTCTCTCTGTCGTTGTGGGAGGACAATATGGATACGTGAACGGAACGAGTGGCGCGGCGCCCGTGCGTTCTTTTCTCCTCCCTCTTTGCGTCGTCCACTTGCAAGCATCTAACCAACGATCCCCATCGCACAGACTGTGGCAGCCATTATATCTCTTCTGAATGACTATCTCATTTCGAAAGGCAAACCCCCGCTTGGCTTCCTTAATACATGGCTGTACAGCATTGACCCCAATGACTGCGCCTTTAACGACATCACGTCTGGCTCAAACCCAGGCTGTGGCACTGTTGGTTTTCCCACTGTCGCTGGATGGGATCCCGTACGCCCCATTCAGAGTTGTGTCTCTATTTTCGATTTTGGTTGACCCTGGGCTTCATAGGTCACGGGTCTCGGGACACCAAACTTTGACATACTGGAGGAAATAGTCGATAATCGGCTATTGAACTCAGATGGCTCCTGGCAAACATAAACAACTAACCGTTCACAGAGACAGCATGAGAGATGCGTGATTGTGTATGTTCTATGGTGATATTCAAAGGCTAGTGAACCATGTTTCAAGTTACGATATCACCTAGCCAATTTGATTCGCACGTTGGGCCAAGGACTTAGTAGGAGAGCGTGAGAGTATGGACTCGGAGGCTGAGCGCTGAGCGCTGAGGCCCGGATAACAGTTTCTCCTGATGGTGTCTATGTTTGTCGTCACGACAGCTTAAGAACGTGTGATATTTGACAATATGAGAACTTCCGTATCACTTGCGCAGATAGCTTGGCAAATAGAGTAGAATTTTAAGGATTTCTTTGGTACGAATCTTGGGTTATTGAATCCGCTTATTGGACAGAGGCAGGCCATGAGGCTACAGAACCATCGTTAACCTGGCAGTCACTAGTCACTACTAGTAGCTTTCAAAGAGGTATTCGGGGCTGACTCTGGTCCGAGCATCTGTAAAATGACACCAGCTTTTCGGCCCTTTTTTTGTTTTGATTTCATTAGCTTTTCGGCCCTTCCGTGGCTGCTGGCAGTCTGGCAGTTCTGGATATCACAGGGCTACCTTCATATACAGACGGCCACCGGTCTAGTTACTCTAAACAGAGCAACAAAACCCATTTCTCACGTCACGCTCAGTAAAAAAGGATAGTCGGCTTTGGTCCGCTGGAGGTCAGCTGGAGACCGGTTCAGGTCAGAATGACTTGAAACCGACAAATTGCAAGGTTTCTGTACACGATAGTCAGAATTTAGGTCTGCTCGTAGTCATGTTTAGTCAGATTGAATGCCGCTTGGACAATATTTTTGGGACAAAACGGTAGTCAACTTTTGCTGTTTCATAGTCATCGCAGGTCAGATTCGAGTCACCCCAAGTCAGCCCAAATCATTTTTTGACATCCTTCAAAATATGAAAAAAAAATCTGTTTATTCAAAAATACAATATCTATGCCTAATACATAAAGGGTGCTTGCTGCTGCATAGATCAAGGCGTAGATGTTGGAACATGGTGCGATCGAGTGCGTGACGCCACAAGGTCGCAGTGTTGACCTCATTGCCTGTGCGAGTGAGCGCACAGCGCAGTACGATCAGGCATACCATTTCCTAGTTACAATCAAATTGTATTGATCACAGACAATCCCACTTTCGTTCTTTTGTATTCGTATCTAACAGAGTGCGGGTCTCAACCCACTCTTTTTGAGATGTATTTAAGGATGTGTTATGTACGCCTAGTGCCCCAGTTTGTCTGACTGGTGTGCTAGCCTGCCCAAAGACCGCCCAACCAGCTGCAAGTTTATCAGGTTATGGGCCCTGCGCCCTCTGACTAGACAAGACTTCCCTCACCCTTCGCATTGTGAGTTTGCATCTCGCATTTTCCCTCCAACTCGGGCAGACCTCTGCACGTTGGGGTGCACGTCTTCCGAGGCCTGTGCTGGGGCCTAACCTGCCTTGCTCGACTCGTGTCATGGACCCCAGGCATGGGGAGACACATGAGGAGACCCCTCCATCCCTGTGCGCTATCGTAGTCTTCTTCTCTTGATTCCAGGTCTTTGTCCCGATGCGGTGTTACTGCCAAGATTTGTTAGGCGGGACTGGGGGAGCCCAGTCTGGCTATAGGCCCAGTGAACGGTTGGCCGATGCTGCCCTTAAGTGGGAGCGGTTTTGGTGTATAACACAGGTGGGCCTACCATAGCCTAGACCTTGCACCTGTTACAACTGCACTGCGCTAGCATAAATGTATTTACACAGGATGTTGGTGGTAGCCTCTGCTGGGCTCACCCCCCTGCATGCTTCGCTGCTGCACCCTTTTTCCATGTGCCCAATCATCTAGGCGTTAACCGAGGACTCCCCCAAACAGCACAGATGCAGGGATTTGAACCTGCATCTCTGTGGAATCTGCTGTGGGTGGCTCCTCCTCAGCATGGAACCCCTTGTTGGTCTCTGAATGTGTCGTCTAAGCCGGGTGTGCATGCATTATCACACAATTTGCAGCTCCTGGCACATGTTCATGCCTTCAGTGGTAGTTGTAGTCATACTATTACAGTAGAAGCATAAGCTGCACACATGGAGGCAGGACACATTAAACTTGAAGCATTCTGGCCGTTACAGTTTCACGGGCCAGAGGGGTTTACCCTCAACCTCTTGTCCCTAGTCTCTTGCTCTTGCTGACCACTCCTTGGCAATAGAGCCTCACACCATCCCACACCTGTTATGTCTTCTGGCACCACACCCTCCACTGCGCCGCCTGCTCCCCCTATTAAAGGAGGTGGCCCTGCTCTTCCACCCATTTCAGCTGCTCAAATACAGGCAGCTGCTGTCACCCCTTTCACTATGCCCTCAGGCATTCAACTCGAAGTCCTCTCTGGTCAAAATTGGAATACTTGGTCTGGAGTTTTCTCAGCTCTCTTGCAACTGAATGACATCGACTCCGTCCTTACTCACAATATGCTTCCATCTGGGGTGGATGGTGATGACTGGAATTCCATCCAGAAGAAGACGAAAGCCTATCTTCAGTTGTACTGTGCACCTGATGTCTATTCGACCGTGGAGTCCAAGGTCAATTTTCCCTCCTTCAAGTCCAAATATGACCAACTTCGACAAACATATGCAGGAACTGGCAGCACTGCAATCTTTAACCTATGGATCAAGCTCACGCAGGCACACCTCGACGATGGCTCACCCCTTGCCCCACAACTCGTGAAGCTCAATGAGGCTCGTGTTCAACTCTCCAATTCCAGTATGGGTGTTTCCGACACTCAATACTGTCTTATCCTACTCCATGCCCTACCCTCGTCATATGAGGTAGTGGCCTCCACTCTTCTCGCCTCTGGACTGGCTACTTCCCTCAAACACATCGAGATTACCGCTCGCATACTCAACGAGGAAGGCCGGAAGTTGGGTCCTTCAACATCACTTGGTTTGGCACACGCTGGCAAACACGACTACTTGAATGTAACATGCCACTACTGTAACAAGAAGGGGCATATTCAGCATGATTGCCATAAGAAGAAGAGAGACGAGGCGGAGGAGGATAAGGAGGAGGAAGATAGTGACAATTCAGATGACAATCCAGATAGCAAGGACTCGAAGAAGTCGGTGAAGTAAACGCCTGTGTACTCGTATCCGTCTCCATCAAACAATTGGCTTAATTATCTCATATACAATGTTGGGTGCATTGTGCACCATTGACGAACGTCGCATGTGGGATGTGTTTGCCATTTGAGGCAGCATTCGTTGGGTATGTGTCGGCTGGCTACCGACCACAGGACATACATGCCCACTCTCGAAAGACATCCTGGGATGTGATGATTCGGCAAGAGCAAAATTATCTGTCCTTGCAGGGTGCAAGACTCACCCTCCTGTGTCTCCTGTTACGGCGCAAGGGGTAAGCAGGATGACGAGTCGCTCCTGAAGCTTACCCATCCTGTGGACGGACTAATCCATGTACGATACAATGACTGATGCTCTTAGTGAGCTGTACTATACAATGACTGAGGTTCTTGGTGAGCCGCTGACATATGATTAGTAGTGGTATTAGTATTATGCGTCATCACTGTTGAGAGTGGATGCCCATTGTTATGATCAACCGTTTGGGCGGGTAAGCGAGATGACGAGTCGCTCTCGAAGCTTACCCATTTACTATTACGCCTCTCTCTTCTTGCCTTACTCATGTCGCTGTGTTTGCTTACTGAGGACTTGGCTCCCTTACTCATGATTACGATGTTGATTACTGATAGTTATACTAGTGGCTTAGTGATAGTAGTAGTAGTGGCGGTATTGCTGACGAAGGCATACCACCAGCGTTACTTATAAGGCGGCTGTCGACTGATGTAGTCGGCAGCTTTACTCTTTTGTATCATCTCTCAAATCTACTCGGCTTCCACTCTCAGAAGCTCGAGAGGAGATCGCTCCCTTAGGAAGGCACTTTCAGGTGTCCTTATGTCATCAGAGTCACGCCTGTGTGCGTAGACTCACGTTGCTAAGTCGATCTATCCCTCCACCGTGTAGTTTGGTCTAAGTCAGACCCTGGGTCAAGCGCGACCATAACACCCATAGTTATAAGGAAGCTGTCGACTGTTGTGGTCGACAGCTTGGATTTCTTGTACACTTTCTACTTCTCAATCGATCGGTCTTGGCCCTGTCTCATCTCTAGTAGCAAAGGCCCAGGAAGACCACCAAGTCAAGGTATAACCGCGCTTATACCAACCAAGAGAGCGAACTCCACCTTCGAGCATTGAGACGATTACTCAGCCTTCGCGCTTGAGGATTTGCTAAGTCACCACGTTCATCTTACGCAGCCTACGTCAGGCTCACGTGCAGCTCGCACGTAACATCTCCTGCACCTTTCTGCGCGCAAGCCCCCATCTCAAAGTCCGGCACTCGCTGTGCCTAACCCGCCAGCAGTGCCACCCATATACCATGCACACACTCCTTTGGGGGGTGTAAAATTGATGTATTGTCTCCAACCTTGAACAGCTTGGAACTGCGTGACCAGATATAAACCTATACTCGTCTCTGCCCTAACTCTCCTCCCCTGCACTCCTGAAGCAACGGAGTGCCACATTCTGCACCTCTCCAAGACGCAGAGGTGTTTTGCTCATCGCATACACTGCTGCGTGAGATGGCAAGTGGTTGCCTCAGCATTTGAGACTCGCCCCTGTGCACAGCCTGCACATCATGCAAGCGCTGTGAGGCAAGTGTGGTCGATGGCCCAGCTATGTGGTGTCACGAGTGTTGCTCATGTGGGCAGGAGTCATGTCGTCTGTGCAGTGGCTAAATGCTCTGCAGAGGCAGGGGAGCAGTGTAGGGAGTCCAATGAGAGGCTGGTTGTAAGCTGGTTGGAAGCCCGTTCAGTACAAAGGGTGTTCCAGCTAAAAGATATGGATGGACATTACCGTGCATAAGTGGTGGCTATGGGATCCACACAAATCCTGAAAATAATATGTTGATGAAGTCTTCTTGCCCATAGTGTGTGTTGATTTGCTGCATTCGCTTTCGGCATTGGCCACGCCAGAGGACTGTCACAAGGGTTTGTGCAGTCTGTGTCTGTCGACGGCATGCTCGAGGATGCAGATTGTTCAGAGCACTACAAGACTTCATGTTGCTGGACAGGAGACTCAGTTTCGCGTTTTTGATCTGCAGTTTCGAATCAGTTTCGAACCGGCCTCCCACACGTGGAATTACCCACGGAGTCCCTCATTGGGCTCGGCTTCTTGCAGATGATCAGATTGATGCTGGTACAGTCACAACACGGGGGGGATATAGCACTTTCTTGCATTTTCGTATCGGGTTTTTCGCGTTTTCGCCCACTCACAAATACTCCCCCATTCGACTCGGATTGTGTGTTGTTGACATGGCTTTAGGGATCAGCACTGGTCAAGCCTCGCCATTACTGACTATCCAGGATTGTGTTGGCATATGGCCAGTGTGGCCCATCATTTGCAGTTTTTGCTCCTAGTGTATTACACCGCTAGCTCATCTCCCGGATTGCCTGATCAGGGGGAGATGTTGGAACATGGTGCGATCGAGCACGTGATGCCACAAGGTCACAGTGTCGACCTCATCGCTTGTGCGAGTGAGCGCACAGCGCAGTACGATCAGGCATACCATTTCCTAGTTACAATCAAATTGTATTGATCACGGACAATCCCACTTTCGTTCTTTTGTATTCGTATCTAACAGAGTGCAGGTCTCAACCCACTCTTTTTGAGATGTATTTAAGGATGTGTTATGTACACCTAGTGCCCCAGTTCATCTGACTGGTGTGCTAGGCAAGTAGCTTTATTCTCTATCTAATACAGTTTGTCTGACTGGTGTGCTAGCCTGCCCGAAGACCGCCCAACCAGCTGCAAGTTTATCAGTAGATGCATTGCAAGAGTGCCTACCTAAGCACTGCTGCTATTGTCATGCATTGTAGCTTGCAGCTTACATTGGGATGCACCGCACTGAGCTCTTGTTGTGTTGGACACCCCGTGGTAATAGCTATAGCCAAGGTACATGTGGGGTAGCGGTCTTGGTCATGGCCTCAGTGGTGGTGTTATGGTGTGGTGCTGGGGAAAGTACGTGTGCTTGTAATCAATGTGAAAACACGGGGAATCCAACACTCAGCTGTTTTACACTTGCGAGGGTAGCTTTGATGGTGTCTTGGTGCGAACATGTGCAGGCATGTGCACATCAGACTGTATAAGGCAAAATATGGAAGAGGTTCTTAGCGGGTAAGTTCAAGTGACTGCATGATTGCACTCACAACCAGTGGCGACATGGCAGAGTATAGGCCAATGCAGAAAAGTTGTGGTCTGCAGTTCTGAGGTCGAAGTTCTGGTTGAGTCTGCGGTACGGAAAGAAAGTGGAGAGAATAGATGAGCAGAAAAGTCAGGACCGCGTGAAAGAATCAAGATGGAAAAATCAACTAGACTAACTTAAGTGTGCTTGCAAGTGATTTTTGAGTGTGGGAAATTATTTATCATTCCGTCATGTTGCATGACGACCACCAAAGTTCCCTCTGTTCCTCATCCTCATGTTACGCCCACTTCCACTCGTTCCACTTGAACTCTAAGTCTCACACAGTAAAGTCTATCAGGTTATCACCCCCACAATGCAATTAACAGAATGACCAGGGTGCCAGGGCCCACCTGTATTGTGTTGTATGTACTCAGTCCTCTGATTTTACCTACGAAAAACCCATTCTCACCTCTCCCCAGGTGTCATGTGCGGAGCACGTGTCATGGCCAGTGGTATTACCAAGCTGATGAAAGTGTGATTTGGGTTGCCTGTGAGGGCTGAAGACCCCCCTGAAGTGCGGTTCACTGAAGAAGAAGACGAAGAGTCTCTGAGGTTGGATGAAGATGAGACATATGAGGTCGTGCGAATGTTGAGTACCGATGATCATTTCATTGTGGACAACAACACTGGCGACGTTATCCGTCTAGGAATGATGAAGTCTGAGTCACATGATTAGTCATGTGATCAGCAACCCCCAGATCCCCCAGGTCAAGGGAAGCGGATCTAAAGGATAAGTCACAGGGGAAACGGTTTCCTCAGGTCGAGTCATAATTCCTGAGAAGGGTTGGATGCGGGATTCCCAATCACGGTTAGGCTTTGTCCTGTTTGGGTTCTTTCTGATTGGAACATTCTGATGTTGCCTGATGGCTGTACTTATCATGCGCTGATGTTGCACCATATGATTACTGGACGATAGTGAGTCATGTCAAGTGTAATCTCTGACTCATGTTGTGTTATCACTGACTTGTGATGGGGCCTTATGCCTCATGTACTGTATGTTGCCTGGGTCGTTATCATTGATGGCTGATTGGACGATACGATACTTACGATATTTGGGACTCAGTTTAGGAGTCAGCCCTGTAGTGTATATAAGGTGCTCTGTCTTGATAGACGAGACCTTATCTTCGTTGTCTTGATATCTACCTTGATATCTACCTTGATATCTACCTTGGTATCTACCTGAAGGACAATTGAAGTGTTGGCTAGTTTGCCTGTTCCTCTCATCTTGTTGATCCTTGTGTGGTCTGTCCTCTCATCTCTTGAAGATCCCTGTTGTATCCTTCCAGTATAAGGCGAAGCCCTTGTTGTTTGGTTTGTCATTCGTGTTTGGCCATAGTTATTCAACTGCTGTCGGTCTGTTCTTGGATCAAGGTCTACAAGAGTTCCAAGTTGGAACAACGTTTGGTAGAAACGTTACACCAGGATACTGATGACACAACCCTCCCCCTCTAAACATTGCAAGATGAGTATTAGTTCTTTTAAGCCGACAATGTCACATTGACTCTGCCCATGTAGCCCTGGCACCATCCCTGCTACTGTGACTGTCAACACTACTACACCACTTGCACCCACTACCACCACTAGGGCATGCCATTGCGGGTCTCACTTTGCTGTGCTCTCAGCAACTAGGGATGGCACGGTCCGGTCCGGTCCGGTTTGGAGGGCATTTTCTCCGAACCCTGAACCAGACCCAGGTCTGGTTCGGGCACTGAGTGTTACATATCGCCTATGGCGGTCATGTGACATTAGCCGCATCAGGACCAGGATGCGCGCAGGCCTACGAAGGCACGGAAGGGACACCGGAGATCGTGGTGTTTAAGCCCGAAGGCTTGATGTTGGGACGGAATCCAGCGGGCCGAGGGTTGATCCCCTTTAGGAAGGTGTTCCGGATGGATCAGTCAGGGAGCGCTCGTACCATGCGCTGAGGGGTATGCTTACTGAGAGCATTACTGATGCTGACTGAGGGACTTATTCAGGGACTTAGTAATGGTAGTGATGCTTCGTCATTCACTTACACATTCCTTATATCGGACTCATTTAGTTGTAGTCATTGCTGACAGCATTAGGCTGTTGCAGCAGTATATAAGTTGTGGCTAAGGACGGTAGAGTCCTTAGCTTGATATTCTCATAGCTACCTCCGGTTATAGGTAGTTCCCTGTTAATTGTCAAGCTGACACACTCCTTTCTTCTGCGTCGCGTGCCCTTAAGTGAGGCCTATCTATGGCTGTTCCCTGTTTAGGGACAGTCCTTGTTCACTGTGCTAGTTGAGATGTCACCTCGACTAGCGTCAGTTCTCGTCTATGTCACGTGTTCCTGTACTGGTGGTCAAGACGGTACAGAAGGTTTCGTCCTGGCGCTGTGCGAGCCCAGAACGTAACACTGAGGCCAAACTGCGAACCTCTTTGGGGTTTGGTTCGGTCCGGTCTGGTTCAGGTGATTTTCCACCCTGAACCCTGGACCGGACCCCAAACCGCAAATTAGTGGCCAAAAAAGGCAAGTTTCATTATGTAATCAAGTTGAATGCGCATAGTTACCCACTGGTGCACCGCAAAAAGCGTGGTTAACGCTTTTGTGGTAGAAGTAATAAAACACTTGTATTACTGTTCCATTCTGTAGCTACATACAGGGTATCTATGTAATAAATAGCCCTAATATAATGCTTCGGAACTTGCGTCAAGCACAACGGGGCGACCGATTTGTGATCGCAACGAATGCGAGCTGCTGGTTGTTGCAGTAGCATGTAGTGGGGGAAGGTGTGGGGGTTAAGGTGGACAAACGGGGTCGTTAATCGGGGCCGGTGATGACAGGGTCAAGAGTATAGTTGTGGGGTGGAAGGGAGTGGTGCTGGTGAGGGCAATGGACAGAGCAAAGAAGATAAAGACGCAAATACGATTACCAAGTCGGCAAACCTAAAAGTACTACTCATATTATAACACCGTTGAGCGAAGAACTTGTAACTGATATGGTGTATTGGTTAAGATCGCGAGGTATTGAGGTAAAATAATTTTATTATGGTAGGGTGGTGGGTTCAATCCTCGCGCTTGTATATTTTTTTCGACTCATCCAACTTATGTAACACAACCATGCGACCACTACACCCTCTCCACCCTTAGCGTGACACAGTCCCGACTACAACTACAATGAACCAGCACAAACAATGCAAGACCTGAACTCGAACCTGAACACCCCGAACACCAACTACAACAGCAAGTGACACGACTCAGACAGTGGCCGCAACAACGACAATTACCCAAAAACAACAAGTTGGACAACAATGACCAATCCGACAATCCCCCAATACATTGTTTAGCTAGTACATACTATATCGTATGGAAAAGAGGGAGGCCATGGCACATCAAACCTCATGTTGGATTGCACGCTCCAACCACGTTTTCCAATTTCGGGGAAGGATTTTCACTTAGTCAGGGTGCCTCCCACTCCAATCCATGTTCTACGCTGTCACATTGCACGGTCATAATGATGACCGCGACTCGGACGATTTGGACGACGACCACAGCAATGGCGTGACAACGGACAATGATGGTCGGAGTCGTCCATCACCACGATGGTGATGGCCACGGCAGCAACGATGGGCGATGACTGGCAGCAGCTTATGGAGGGGCAGACTTCTAGTACTATTTTATTCATGTCTATACTACTAGTCACTAGAATATACGGTGCTGGGGAACTTGAATGAGAATACTATGAGAATGGGGTTCGGGGTGCGGTTCAGTTCGGACTGGGTTCACCCCAACTTCAGCACAGGGCGAACCGTGAACCGGACTGCTGCCCAAAGCTGAGAATTTCCCAAACCGCGAACTGGACTGGACTGGACCCGGGGTGTGGTCCGGTGTGGTTCGGGTTCGGACCCCATTTCAGACTGGACCCCAGCATCCCTATCAGCAACCGGCACCTTTCTGTATATTAGGCGTAGATATTGTATTTGAATAAAGGAGTTGTTGAAACGTAATAAGTACATACGTATCTTATCTATAGCAGTTACGACATTACAGTAGTATCATACATATGATTACCATATTAGGGTACTCCGTTACGCACAAAAGTGGGCGCAACTCCAATATGGAGGGCGCAAGTCTTATCAGTATCACACATGGTGATATTGAAGACTTCTGGGGTGTTTCACATCATTGTGGACACCTTTACTCATCACTTTTACGCAAACGGACATGGGTTGTTATGATCAACCGTTTGGGCGGGTAAGCGAGATGACAAGTCGCTCTCGAAGCTTACCCATTTACTATTACGCCGCTCTCTTATCTCCCTTACTCATGTCGCTGTGTTTGCTTACTGAGGACTTGTCTCCCTTACTCATGTTTACGATGTGGATTACTGATACTCATACGACGGCTTACTGATAGTAGTAGTAGTGGCGGTATTGCTGATGAAGGCATACCACCAGCGTTACTTATAAGGCGGCTGTCGACTGATGTAGTCGGCAGCTTTACTCTTTTGTATCATCTCTCAAATCTACTCGGCTTCCGCTCTCAAAAGCTTGAGAGGAGATCGCTCCCTTAGGAAGGCACTTTCAGGTGTCCTTACGTCATCAGAGTCACGCCTGTGTGTGTAGACTCACGTTGCTAAGTCGATTCATCCCTCCACCGTGTAGTTTGGTCTAAGTCAGACCCTGGGTCAAGCGCGACCATAACATCAGAGTAAAGCTCTACACTACACCGTGGCGATCATCACAACCAAGGACGGTTGGGAATTCCAACCTTATCAAGTCAATACCAGAGAAAGAGACGCTCCCGCAAGATACGTCATCAACCGTGTCCGTTGGAGGACAATCCCCGACCACAGAAGAACAGGAAACAACGAGCACTTCAATACTGGGTATTACGCGGAAGCAAGCACCGCCCAGAGATATCACCCTATCGTCTTTCATCACGAAAGGTGTTGTTGGGTAGAACTCCGGTGGAATCGAACCCAAGAGTACTTTGAAGCGGCCAGACCAGCTGGCGACAACCTCAACTGCAACATACCACTAGCCGACGCATTACCAATCAACGAACAAGGAAGAACCGACAGGGAACCAGAAGAAACATACGAAGCCGTATCCCCAGAACTCCAACACCGAACGCCCGCAAGATCAGATACGAGTCACACAAGTGAACGGGCACCGACACCTTCAATAGAGGAAGAACCAGAGCATATCTACATATGCGAAGAAGAACCCGCGGTAGAAAGCATCATTCAGCAGACAGCTACGTTACACATCCCTGATCCAATCCGCATGGCCACTCAAACTATCCTTGAGGAACCAACCCCTCTAGTGATTGACGAACGAACGGGTCATGTAGTAGACATGAACCCAGCAGATTTACAAGCTGCACGAAGGGCCATGGGACCCGATGAACCAGACCAGCCAGGGGGTTTCGATTTCGATTACAACGATCCACCCCCTCAACCATACGAGCAAATCAACAGAGGAGATGGGATGCGAGGATACCCATACAGACGACAACCTGAAGGCCCACCACCTCAAGGAGGAGGAGGCCCACCACCACAAGGAGGAGGAGGCCCACCACCACAAGGAGGAGAGGGACCGCCGCCAGCAGGAGGACAACCGCAAGGAGGAAACACGACGGACAAGTTCATAGGAAACCCTCCAGGCTCCTTCAATGGAGATCGCACCAAAGTCGAAGGCTTCATCCTTCAATGGGAAGTCTACGCCGGGGTAAACGCAAGTCATTCAGCAATGAGAAACAAGTATCAAAAAGCTATGTTGTTTCTCACATACGTTCAAGGGGACCTGGTTAACGCCTGGGTCATGTCGGCCAGTCAATGGCTAGTTTGAGAAGTAACAAGAGGCGTCAGTCAGTTCGACAACAGGCTGTGGAATAATATTCTACAGGCCTTTCGAAGGCAATTCGCCGACGTACTCAGCAAGGAACGAGCTCAAGCGCAGCTCGACGCAGGAATACGGATGAAGGAAGGAAAAATCGACGACTATATTGCGCTATTCGAACAATTGGTCCGATACGCGGGATACGACATCAACGGCGAGCAGACCCTCAAATATTTCATAAAAGGGTTGCCAAGGACGCTGTACGAGGCCATGTACCAACATGACAACCCAAGGACATATGAGGAATGGAGAGCATCAGCTCTCAGAAGACAGCAAAAATGGATCCACATGCAGATGGTACGCGGGAACCTTGATATGTTCAAGGGCTCTAACAAAAATCACGCGGGAGCACTATCAAAATTGCTCGCCCCATTACCACACCCAGACGCAATGGACATGTCTGCAGACCGAGTCAGAGGACGACTCGCAGGAGCCGAAGATGTCCTCAATACTCCGCGGCCCCCATTCCAACCAAGAGGAGGATACCTCCAACGACAAAGAGAAAACCGTGACGCCCGAGACTTTAGCCAAGTACGATGCTACAACTGTGGCAAAATGGGGCACATCAGCCAAGACTGTCACCAGCCGAAACAAGGCAGATGACCACAACAAATAAGGAGTGCGGAGGACAGGACAAAGACTGATGAAGACAAAGCCGAAGACTGGCTCAGGGGAGTGGCTAGTGAAGGAGATGATGTAAAAGACCTCATTCTCCAGAAATTAATGGGGACGGATTTTTCCGACGCCTGAACCCGACGGCCTGGGTGAGGGTACTTCGTTGTAACTCTGTGTATATTACGCGCTACCGATCTATGAGAGTTCCAGTTCATCTCAACACGCGTTACAACACGGCTGACGTAAAAGCACTAGTGGACTCTGGCACCACTGACAACTTTGTGAGCGCACGTTTTCTCGAAAAAATGGGGATAAAGATGCGCCGCTTAGAAACCCCAAAACGGATATACAATATTGATGACTCAACAAACAAAGCGGGACACATCACCAACTACGTCATCCTTCGTGTCAACGTAGG